>PVIC010045257.1:0-14694 GCA_004025085.1 Thryonomys swinderianus
GACACATCATGGTAGGTATTTGAGCAGAACAATCACATCATGTTTGTTACCATAATACAATAAATGCCAATATCAGTATTAAACACAGTAAATAAGATAAAAAGGTTTGTTAGATTCTATACTGGATACTTTGAGCTTATGAGTTACCTCTATGTCTGACTCCTCACTGCACAGCTCCGGGATACATTGGGCTGGTGGGCGGCCTTCAGTCCACTGGAAATGGACTGAACCCTGCAGCTGGGTCCGCGTGCTTCTCCCTCAGTCCACCGGAAGCACGGCACGGCGGGGCCACATCCGCTGGGTCCGGTCCACCCTCCGCTCGTTCCCCAGTCCGCTGGAAGCACGGCATGGTGGGCTTGGAGCTGCTGGGTCCAGTCCTCCCGCTGCTCGTTCCCCAGTCCGCTGGAAACATGGCACGGCAGGCCCGGAGTTGCTGGGTCCCGTCCGCCCGCAGCTCATTCCCCAGTCCGCTTGAGACAAGGCACGGCGGGCCTGGAGCTGCTCGGTCCAGTCCGCCTGCCGCACCTTCCTCAGTCCACTGGAAGCACAGCACGGCGGGGCCTGGAGCTGCTGGGTCCGGTCCGCCCCCTGCATGTTCCCCAGTCCGCTTGAAACACGGCACGGCGGGGCCCGGAGCTGCTGGGTCCGGTCCAGCCGCCGCTCGTTCCTCAGTCCGCCGGAAGCACGGCACGGCGGGCCCGGAGCTGCTGGGTCCTGTCCGCCTGCCACTCCTACCTCAGTCTGCTGGAAACATGGCACGGCGGCCCGGAGCTGCTGGGTCCGGTCCGCCCGCTGCTCGTTCCTCAGTCCGCTGGAAGCACGGCACGGCGGGTCCGGAGCTGCTGGGTCCGGTCTGCCCGCTGCTCGTACCTCAGTCTGCTTGAAACACGGCACGCTGGGCCCGGAGCTGCTGGGTCCGGTCTGCCCGCCGCTCGTTCCTCAGTCCTCCAGAAGCACGGCACGTCGGGCCTGCGACACGATACTCTTCCAAACAACTGTTGGACCCAATTGCCAAACATAATAGCATAAATGGATAGAAGATCAATGCTAAAAAATCAATAGCCTTTGTATTACACAAGCAAGAGATTCACAGAGAGAGTAATTGGGGAGTCATTCCCTTTCACAATAGCATCCAAAAAATGAAATATCTAGGAATCAGTCTAACAAAGTAAGTGAAAGATCTCTACTCTGGAAACTAGCATTCTAGAAAAAGAGATAGAAGAGGATATCAGAAAATGAAAAGACATCCATTTTTCCTGGGTAGGAAGAACTAATATTGTCAAAATGGCTATATTCCCTCAACTCTTACACAGATTCAATGCAATCCCAATTGAAATCCCAACAACATATATCATAGATCTAGAGAAAATAAATAAAAAATTCATCTAGAACCACCAATGACTTAGAATAGCAAAATCAGTTCTAGGTAACAAGGACAAGGTAGGAGGTATCACAATCGCCAACATGAAACTATACTACAAAGCCACTGTGTTAAAAACTGCATGCTACTGGCAAAGTATCAAACCTGAGCATAAGTGAATAGATTAGAACACTGAGAACTCCAGATACACTAACCCACCTAATCTTTGACAAAGGTGCCAAATACCATCAATGGAGGCAAGATAATGTCATTAACAAATGGTGCTGGAAAACTGAACTTTAACCTGCCAAAGGCTAAAGCTAGGCCTATCCCTTTCACTGTGTAGTAAATTAAAATCAAAGTGGATCGGACCCCCACCCAAATTTAAGGACCCCATTCAAAAATGGGAATCTGAAATGAACAGACACTTTCCAGATGAAGTAAAAGCAGCTAAGAAACACATAAAGGAATCTTCAACATCACTGGTCATTCAAGAGATGCAAATAAAAACAATTCTGAGATTACATCTCGCATCCCAGTGAATGGTTGCCATCTCAAATTTGCCAGCAACAGATGTTGGCGAGGCTGCAGAGAAAAAGGAACGCTTCTCCACTGTTGGTGGTAATGTAGGATGGCACAATTGCTATGGAAATCAGTGTGTAGATTCCTCAAAAAATTAGGGTTAGAGGTCCCATTTGACCCTGCTGTTCCTCTGCTAGGTATATACATGAAAAAATTAAGGGATTCATATCACAGTGACATATATGTATCCATGTTTATAGCAGCTCAGTTTGTGGTAGCTAAATCTTGGAAACACCCAAATGCCCATCAACGGGAGACTGAAGACTGAATATAGAAGATGTTTGTTGTTGTTGTTTTTTCAATATATAAAATGAAGGAGACCAGAGATTTAGCTCAGTGGTTCTGGCACCTGCCTTGAAAGTGTAAGGTCCTGAGTTTGATCCCCTGTAACCACATACAATGCTGGGCGTGGTGATTCATGCCCACCAGCTATCAATACCACATACCACAGTGCCGGGCATGGTGGCTCACGCCTGTGATCCCAGCACTCGGGAGGCAGAGACAGGAGGACTGCTGAGTTCGAGGCTTGCCTGGGCTCCATAGTGAGCTCAGGGCCAGCCTGAACTACAAAGCAAGACCCTGTCTCAAAAAAAAAAATAAATTAAAAAAAAATATATATATTACTCTGTCACAATGAATGCCAAGTTTGAGTCATTCATACTCAAAGGGATGTAACTTGAGGAAATATTCATAAGTGAAATAAACAGGTCACCGATGTGTAAATATCATATCTTTTCTGTGGTGTGAGAAACTGAAAATGTAAACAAGTCCTGGAATGTATGTTAAGCACTGTAAAATCCAACAGATCCTAAAGGAAATGGGTGGTTAGCAGTAAATAATGAGGGGAAATAAAAAATTGAGATGGGATAAAAGGGGAAACATACTCATTTATATAGGGGTAAAGGGTTGTAGGGTGTGTAGAAGAATGGGAAAAATGAGAATAAGTCATGGCATATACTGGTACAGATTCTCAATGCTGTTTGTGATTGTGATGTATATATAAAATGTAATTACATCACAATAAAAAAGAGCAGCTGCTGAGAAATAAACTTTTTATTATTTTATTCATTGAATTTGTTGGTGCATTTTAGGTATACATTTTGATGACATCATCATTGAGATTTCTTACCAGTGCACCATACATCTGGGCTCTTATTTTTCCCATTCCTGTTCCCTCTGTTCAACCCTTCTATCCCTATGTTCATTAAAGCTTTGTTCCTAGTTTCCCCTCTTTTGTCATTTTTCTTTCCTTTCCCCTACCCCCTCCCTAATTCCTCTTGCCCTCTGAATTTTTTCTCCTTTTTTGTGTTCCATGCTTTATCAGTAAGTATGTTAGCTATGGTCTTCTGTATAAGGCCTTTATCAAATTGAACAATTTGCTTATTTTTTATTTTTATTTTTATTTTCATTTTTTTGAGACAGGGTCTCGCTTTGTAGTTCAGGCTGGCCCTGAGCTCACTATGTAACCCAGGCAAGCCTCAAACTCAGCAATCCTCCTGTCTCTGCCTCCTGAGTGCTGGGATTACAGGCATGAGCCACCATGCCTGGCACTGCTTTTTATTTTTCATTTATTAACTTTTTCACTAATTCATATGGGACTTTGTCAAGGCTTTGTCTGAATGTATTAAGCTGATAATGTGGCTCTTGCTCTTGAAAACAATGTACTATATTAATTGATTTTTTAAAATATCACAGCATTTTTACATTCTTAGCATAAATCTCATTTAGCTCTGATAACAATTGTTTTTACATAAGGCTAGAATCACTAGTTTATGTTTCATTGAATTTGTTGCATTTATATCTATAGGGAAATTAATCTTAATTAGATATTAATCCTAGTTTTCTGAAAGTACTTTACTGTGGTTTTCATTTCAATGTAACACTGGCTTTAGAGGGCCAGGGTTTTAGCTCAAGTGGTATCACATTTACTTTGGAAGCACAAGGGCCTGAGTTTGATCGCCAGTATATATGTGTGTGTGTGTGTATGTGTGTGTGTGTGTGTATAATTATATTGGCCTTAGAGAATAAGTTGAAAAATATTTTTCTTTATTTTAATTTTGGAGAAAGATATTGAAAAATTGACACAAATTTTCTTAAACTACTTGAAAAATTTACTAGGAAGCCCTTGGGCTCTGAGCTCTTCTTTATGTAAAATTTAGTATTTATAGTCCAAATCATTTACATTTATATCTATTCAATTTTCTATATGATCTGAATTGTTTTCACAACTTATATAAATGTATCCTTTTCATTTTAGGCTAGTTAACATATGATTGATTTAAGAACTTAAAATTTTTTTTTTTTTTTGAGTCAAGGTCTCGCTTTGTAGTTCAGGCTGGCCCTAAGCTAACTATGTAGCCCAGGCAAGCCTCGAACTCAGCAATCCTCCTGTCTCTGCCTCCCAAGTGCTGGGATTACAGGCGTGAGCCACCATGCCGGGCAGTGTGGTACGTGGTTTTGATTGCTGGTGGTCGTGAGTAGCCACGCCCAGCATTGTATGTGGTTACCAGGGATCGAACTCAGGACCTTGAGTTTGAGAGGCAGGCGCCGGAACCACTGAGCTAACCCTCCAGCGCCTTAAAAATCTATTTTAGGGCCGGAGGGTTAGCTCAGTGGTTCCGGCGCCTGCCTTGCAAGCACAAGGTCCTGAGTTCGATCCCCGGTAACCACATACAATGCTGGGCGTGGAGACTCACGCCCATCAACAATCAACACCACATACCACAATGCTGGGCGTGGTGGCTCATGCCTGTAATCCCAGCACTCGGGAGGCAGAGAGAGGAGGATTGCTGAGTTCGCGGCGGCTTGCCTGGGATCATAGTGAGCTCAGGGCCAGCCTGAACTACAAAGCGAGACCCTGTCTCAAAAAAAAAAAAAAAAAAAAAAAAAAAAAATCTATTTTAACAATGGAAAAAAGTTAAAAATCCAAAAGATAGTTTTAGAAAATATCATTAAATGCCCAAACATAAACCAAAAAAACATACAGAAGCTACTTAATTTCCTCTTATTTGAGAACCTAAAAGGAAATATTCTTCCATTGTTAAAATAGATTTTAAAGGCGCCGGAGGGTTTCTATCTAGATGTCCCCCCAAAGTCTTGTGTGCTCAAAGTCGTGTGTTGTGTGTGTGTGTGTGTGTGTGTGTGTGTGTGTGTACTGAGAATCAAACTGGGAACTTCTACTTGCCAGGCAGGTATATGCCACTGAGCTACAGTCCCTACCAAAGTTGGGTATTTGGAGAGTGTTGTATTAAGAGGGCATATTAGCTGAAGGTAGGTTCAGTGAGCCTAGATCTTCCTTCTAGGCTCCTCCCTTGAGCCTGCTTCCAGGCCAAGAAGAAATGAGCAGCTCCTGCACTATGCCTCTTTAAATGCCATCCTGCTTTGGAGCCAATTAGCTGTAAACTGAAATTGCTACAGACTGTAAACAAACAAACAAACAAAAAACCTCTCTACTTTATATGGAGGTGTTGAATACTTTGTGCCTTAAAGGAGGGACTTAATGAAAAGATTAAACATTAGAATGTTGACTTTTGGTAATTCTTTTTTTAAAACAAATGTTTTATTTATTTTTGTGATACCAGGAATTGAAGTCAGGACCCTGTGCTTTCAAAGTAGGCAGTGTACCACTTGAGCTAAATCCCTGGCCAATATCTTCTTTTAATATAGTTTTGGTATACTTTTTCCCCAATGTTAATTTCTTTTTTCTTTTTGATTTCAGGGATCAAACTCAGGATCTTGTGGTTGTGAGGCAGGCATGGGGTCATCCAGCTAAATTCCTGGCCCTCTCAATGTTAATTTCTTGAGTTGTGATCAGTGTCTTTATTGTTGTTCAATTTAATATATATTCTTTTTGAAACATTATTTCATTAGTAGTATGTTAGCTTCTACATATTTTCAGATTTTTAAATTTATTTTGTTAATCTTCAATTTCTATTACTATACAAAACATACTTTTGTGACTTAAAAATTAATTTTGATTGAATTTTGCATTAAAATCTAGCATGTGTTCTATCCTAGACAGTGTTCCTTGTCCATCTGAGAAGAATGTGTATTCTATTGGTAGTTATAATGTTCTAGAGGCATCACTTAGTTCTAGTTGTACTTAATATTGCTGAAGTGTTTTCATTTCCTTGTTGATTTTCTGTGCATTTGTCCTGTCATTTACTGAAAATCAGACTGTCCAATTTTCATTGAATTTTCTATTTCTCTCTTCAATTCTATCAATTTTCTTTCAATTATTTTATGTTTTGTGGTCATGTGTATATAACTTTTCAATAACTATGTCTTTTCTTGGGTTGGTATTTTGTTAATATGCTCTTTATCTCTATGACATTTTATTTTACAACTACTTTTTTCCTGTCATTATTATAGCTGCTCTAAGAAATATTTTAAATTTTGAGTAACAATCCCAGTGAGATACTAAAAAAGTTTCTTTTTTTTACTACTGTTCTTTTCTTTTTATTGTTATTAGTATACACACAAAACCTGCATGTTATAAATTCCAAATTATATTTCTCTAATTATTTATATGGTTTTATGTCAATCAAAAGTTGGGAATTAAATATATATAGAATAAATTGACTTTATTAATCCTTACATCCTTTTCCCTTAAACTTATCCCATCATCTTTGTCACTTTCTGAAACAATACCTTTTATTTTTTATAAGTTTCTTTAGCTGTGCTCACTGCCTTCCTATCTCAAATTACTTCAAAGTCTTAATGTTTCAAGGTCATTTTGACTCTGAGGAAGAGCCAGAAGTCCCAGAGTGCCATCTCCCGTGGAGAATGTAGATGAAGACACAATGTAATATTTTTCTGAATGTGTCTTCTTTTCAAACAGCATTCAGCAGAAGTTTTCACCATATTATTGATTACACCTGATTAAAACACAATGGCAAACTGTCAGGACTGCTTCAGAAAGTGACAAGAATGATAAGCGAGATATTTCTCAAGTGAGGAGAAGTTTTGAGAGTGGGATTACTGTCAGTTTTTTTTAATGGTAATAATATTTCAAAAACTTCATTATCACATTTTTTCCTAGAATCCCTTGGGTTTTATCTCTTATATTTATCTTCTTCCAGGCTGCTGCAATTTCCGTGGATTCAATTAATTACCTCCAATCATTTTGTTCAACTTGAAATTTTAGGTTCTGAAATTTTTAAACTAATTTTATTGTTACACTTTAGATGTGCATAATGATTACAATTATCATAAGAAATTTATACTTTTAGGGAATAGACCTTGATTTTTTTTCTCAACACTCTCCCTTCAATCCTTTTTCCCTTCTTATTGACAAATCCTTTGCTTCCATTTTTTCCCTTCTATTCTCCTTTTATACTTTCCCCATCCTGTTCTCTGTTCCATGTGAACATTGTTTTCTTAATTCCTAATACCTATTATACATTTTGGTTTTTATTTACCCTTTAGGTTTCTCATACTAGAGAAACAATGGAATATTTAAAACATTTATGTCCAATTAATTTCACATGAATAAGGTCTCAAGATTCATCCATTTACCAAGAGATATCTAAAGTTTATTCTTCATGGCAGAGTGTTACTCAATTGCATAAGAAAATGGATGAATTCTTTATCCATGGGTATTTGAGATGTTTTCAAGATCTAGCTGTTACAAATTATGATGCTATAAACATGGATATGCATATATTGTTATGGTATGATGTTTTTAATTCTTCTGGGAAGAAAGCAAGCAGAGCAATAGTTAGGTCAAATTGGAACATCTCTTTTTACTTTTTTGAGAAATCTCCACACGGACTTCCACAGTATTTACAGTAGTCTAGATTCTCAACAAGAGTGAAGAAATGTTTTTTCTTCCCCTTGCCCCACCAGCATTTGTTATTGGTTGATTTCTTGATAGTAGCCATTCTTTCTGGAGTGAGATGGAATCTTATCTTTTTCATTTGCATTTAATGAATGAAAATCATGTTCAATATTTTTCGTATATTCATTTGCTGTGATTTCTAGTTTCTGAATTTTAGACTTTCTTCTAATAACAAATTTCTGCTTCTGCTTTACATTCTTGAAGAAAGTGCTCCATTTGATTTATCCAACTTAGAACTTTCAATATATTAATGAAATACACCATGGCCTAGATTCAATCCAATGGAAAGTCAACTGTTCTTTTTTGTTAATTTTCCTTTGCACATATTGAGTCTTTTTTTTTTGTTTTGGTTCTTAGTATTAACTCCTTTAGATTGGTTTTCAAATTTTTTCAATGTGTCTGACTTCAAATTTCTTTCTTTTGTAACTTTTTATAGAACTTACTAGACCTATCTTTTATATACTGTATTACTGAAAAGTTTTGAAGTTTGATAGTGTGACATATTTGATTCCTCTTGAGCTCCTTGGTTCTTTCCCTCCTGGTTTATTACATGTGTTGGTATGTTATTGACATCTCATAACCTTTTCATGTTTGTCTCTTTCTTGATCCCTTAAACTGATTTTCAGATTATACAATTTCCATTCATTAAACTTCAAAATCACTAGTATTTTATTCCTTCATGGGAAAATAGTTTATCATTAAGATTATGGCTTGAGGTACATTAGAAGTGATCTTAAAGCTGTTCTACCACAGGGTATAACCCTGGCTCATTTTATTATTTTTTTCCTTTAAAATGGTCTCATTGATATTTCAATGCTACTCTGAACTTGGAGAGAGAATTTTTAAATTTGTTTCTTCAGTGAACTTTTCATTTCAGTGATTGGAGGTTGAATTTCTGAATGAAAATTAATCGAGTAGGGGATAGGATTCCCTCTCTCCTTCTAAAACATGGAGAAGTGTTTGGGAAATGAGAAACAGTGGCCTTCTGCTCATGTAGCAGTGCCTGTGATCCTAGGCTGGGAGCTGAAAATACAGCGTGTCTGGGTGACAGGGTTTCTAGCCGCTCTAAGGAAAAGAATGAGCATTTCTCTGAGCAAGGGCAAAGGGAAGGGCAAAAGAGAGGCTCTGTAGTTTAAACATCACAGGTTCTGTTTCTTTAGGAGCCTCTATCTCTTTTTTTTCCTGCATTGGTCTTACTGGTACAATTTAGGAATATATTATGATCTCATTCCACATTGAGAATTTGTACCTGTATGTAATATATTTTGATTCTCATTTTATCCCATTCTCCTAGCTTTCCTACCATCCCCATCCATTATATACATAGCTTCATTTCCGTTTCTTGTCTTCACCATCAAATTTTCTTCCATCCTTTACTTCCCCTAGCCTTCTTTGACTTTTCCCTTTGAACACTTTCTTCATAGCACCTATCACGTGTTTCTCCATATCTTGCATGCCATTAGAAAAATCTTCAGAGTCGAATGGTTTTAATGTTTATGTATTTCCAGATTTAAGGTTGATTTGCTGATGAGAAGATTGAGCAACTATATGATGATGTATTCTGGGAGTGCCACTAATTATATTTAAAACAATGATATGTCTGAAAAATCTGAAATTAATAACTGTTAGAAATACAGATACAAATTCCCAGTGAGGAATGTAATCATAATGTATTCCTAAAATCCACCAATGGACCCCACTCATTAAAAAGTCTCCACTAAACAACCAGAAGCAAAAATAACTGACAGAAAATAAAGTAATGGGATGAAAGACAATATATTAAAGTATAAAGAGCATTTCTGATTAATTCTGGATTTCTAAAATGTTGAATTGTACACAAATGAAAATACAATGTGATTAACAACTTACTAATGATTGATAGGATTTAATAGCATTTGGAAAGTGGTAATAGTTGAGTATAATTTTGTAACTGGATATTTATTGACAAAAAGAAAACAGATAAAAATGCATATGTATTTACGTTCTGATTTAATTCAAATATAAAATCATATATAAGCGGACTGTTTAAGATTGTTAAATGAGTTCTTTAACCTTTGTAAAAGTGATAAAAATATATTTGTAATACTGATGCTGCCTGATTTATAGAAAACTATATATGTATATATATATATACTGATTTAGAACGTTTTATATATTGATTTATATAAAACTATACTAATGAGTATAGTTTTTATAAGTTAGCTGATATGTACACATTTGGGTGGTATGATGAAAATAATGCTAGTAATCATGCTTAAAGTAAGTAAAATTTTACATGTAGTATTTGAAATTCATAGTTTAAATAATGACTTATATGACACCATTTTTGGTCATTATATATGAAAAATTCTGTTATACAGTTACGAATTTATTATCTTGGATAAAGTCCCCATGAAAATAGAAGGGAATTTTTAGTCCATACATTCATGTATGTATGGACTAAAAATTTGAGAAATTAGGCTTCGATTGAAATAACAACCAAATTAAAAAGTAAAAATAGTGGGCTGGGAATTAAGTTCAGTGGCACCATCACCTGCCTTGGAAGCACTAGGTTGTGAATTCATTCCCTGAAAAAGTAAAACAAACAAACGAACAAATTAATTAATTTTAAAAGGACATAATATTAGTAAAGCTAGAGAATTATTTAACAATTGTAATTGCTGTTGAAGATTTTTTAAAAAATGAGTGTAGTTTTCTCCTGGGTTTTTCCCCATAAATGTTCAAAATGCTCATCTCTACTGTAGTGTTTAAAAAACACTATTGAATTTTTCCTGAATATAAAATGTCAAAGCGGTTTAAAATGTTGTATTCTAAGTGATATTGGTGCTTATTTCTAGTTATACAGTTTAATCTAGCATTACCTTCTCTCATGCAGATTTAGCCATGTTTAAGAAAAAACAAGCAGATGTTGTCTATTGCCCTTAGACAAAAGAGGTACCTTGTATTTGTGTATTTGTGTGTGCAGTGTTGTTAATAGACATCCTTTGGAAGTTTAAGATGGCTGGTGCTGTTTGCTTGTACTTTCCTGTTTGGTGAAGTTAAGTAAAATTTTGTTAACATAATCCCTCTTTTAAATTTTGAAACCCTTAGCGTGGAAATTATGGAGAAAATTATTTTTTATCATATGAATATTGAGTGACATATGTTAGAAGTATATAATTATATAACATATTGGAATCCATTTTAAATATATATTTATGTATAATATTGAATATTGTCTACAGGAAATTTGAAAAAATCTGGCAATTAATATGTTTTTGTGCATACACAGGAAGATGACATATTTTCACACGTTCATTTACATAAGCACATTTTCCAAAGTATGGCCTTTCTTTTAAGGAACTATCATAGCATAAATAAAACATTAAGTTTGCAATTATTCAATTGCCCATTATTGCAAAGAAATAAATGATCAGTTTTTCAAGCACATTATCATCTTTTAAGTAAAATGAACAGACAAAAGAAAACATAAAAATTTGAAATAATAATGAAAAATTAGTTTCAGAGTTGGTAATGGGAAACTACTTTTTAAAAACTTTTTTTTTTTTTTGAGACAGGGTCTCGCTTTGTAATTCAGGCTGGCTCTGAGCTCACTATGTAGTCCAGGCAAGCCTCAAACTCAGCAATCCTCCTGCCTCTGCCTCCTGAGTGATGCTGGGATTACAGGCGTGAGCCACCACAACATGCACTGTAGTGTGATACTGATTGCTGATGGGTGTGGGTCACCACACCCGGTATTGTTGTATGTGGTTACCTGGGATCAAACCAGGGACCTTGTGCTTGCCAGGCAGGCCCTGGAACTACTGAGCTAAATCTCTGGCCCAATAAATAAGTTTTTAAGTAGACTAAAAAAATGTTGATTTACCTATGTGCTTCTTGATGACATATCTACTATCAACCTTAATATTTTATGTATATTTCCTTATTGAAACTCTGAATACACGGAATGTTTCTGCTGCATGAGATACCAAGAGGTGATGCAGAATCACAAATAATCACGACCTGACAATTTATTCTTTGTATTGAAAAAATATTTCAGGATAAAACATATCCTCCACAGCCCACTAGTCACGTAAGATCTGTCTGCTGAATATATTTAAAGTTACCAGTTCTAAATCTCACAATTTGTTAAGTCTGAGGTTTTGTTTCTATATATGTGAGAAAAATATGCATACTTTTCAGGTACCTTCTGTCTCCGGCTTCTAGAGCCTAAAATGTTGTTTTCTCCAAATATCAACAAAACAGTCTGCTGAATTTAGTGCCTGGATTAACAAGTGAGTATAAAAAATTGTGAACTAAAATACCATGGAAATGTCAGAATTTACAGAAGCCCTGTGTGAAGAAGAGTAGAGAGTGTAGGTCGCAGTGATTATATTCTTGGCTCTATAGAAAGCTAAGTTAAAAACCCATAGTTTTTTACTAGAAGTTTAAAATGAAATATTTACCAAAGTGACTACATTTGGAATTGAGATTTCATTTATTTTCTGGAAAAGTTATTTCATAAACATGATGCACAAACATTAAAATTTATCAGTTAGAATGGACAAAGTTTATCAGATTTGTAGAACTTCAACTGTTTCTTAATTTCTTTCAATAAAACCAGGTCTAATGTGACACCATGACATCAATTTAATTGTAAAAGTATAAGTAATATGATTCAGTTTTTATTTATATAATTCCATAAGAAATCTTTCATTTTTCACATTAAAAAGAAATAAATTATAGAAACTATGTCACTTGCACTGAAGATTTCTTCATATACATGATATAAAAGTTACAGTACTAAATTTTCTGTAGAACAAGTGGTTATTTTGGATAAAGAAGACATGGCCTTGCTAAGTAGGTCAGGCTGGCCTGAACTTAATATGCAGTCTAGGCAGGCCTAGAACTCATGGTCATCCTCCTATTTCAGCCTTTCCCATATTGTGTTACAGATAATTTATCTTCAAAAGAGTTTTTTCATTATATTTTCTAGTAAAACAAGAGAAATGTGTCTATATGTATAATGTATAGTCTTTCATTACTTCTCCTTTCACCCAACTTGTACTGAGTTAGCCTGCACAGTAACATCGAAAACAAAAGTTGCCAGTCCTGGAGAGAGGTCAAAGGGCAAGTGTGTAACAAGTGGGCTCTTGTGATTAAAACTGCTTTTTACAGCCCCAAATAGTTTTAATTTAAAATCCTTTTTTTATGTTTTGAAAATATTTACACAGTACTAATATTTTCAGTGCTTACTGTGTTTTTTAGTTTAAAATGATGATACTGGTATTTCCAAAAATTAAGGCTTTTTGAGTGAAATCTTGTTATTTCTTCAAACTAATCATTGAGTTTGTGCCCAGACAATATTGTGTTGTTTAATTCTCCATTTTAAAAACTTTAGAAGTCTGAATGTATATTGTTGGGAAAGCTGATGACTGCCAATACTCCAGGAGATGTGTTTCAATTCTAAAATTAGTTCTTTAGCATATATTTTCTTACAATTTCTTTTTGTTTTCATGATGATCAAGGAAGAGCATAATTTTAAATTTGCTGTTGTATCATATCCCCACCTGGCAAAGTGCAGCACATGATACATTTCGTGTGCGGATCCATGCTCATACACACCCACCAATGTCAGTCGTCTAGTTTCTCCTTTAAACTCATTTGGTTCAAGAAAAGTCTGACCAAAAAAAAAAAAAAAAACCTCACTCCTCTGAGATCTTTTACAGCTGGCGTTCTGGGCAGGAAAGGTAGGGTTAACTAAAAGTCCAGGAAATGTGTAGTGATCTCTACTTAGTAAATTTACAAAAAAGGTGCAGACAGTAATGTTCCACTGACTTGGGAAGGCAAAGCCGCCCTATGGAAAGAATCTCACACTGTTAATTCATCACGTGTGACTTGTAGTTGTGTTGACTGCACGCTGAACTGAAGTACTTCAGGATCCACAGCTAAATGAACATGCTGCTTTAAGGTACTGAGGGCCAGAGGCCAGGAAATGTGAACGGGGTAACCATCAAGATCGAAAGGATATTTTGTATAGAAAACTTGGAACAAATATAGTATCCTAAAGCCATCGATAAACACAAAGTATTTAAGGCAGAATACTATTCAAATTTGACAAAACTGCACTATTATGTCTGTAAATCTATTCAGGGTCTAATTTTTTAAGGAACATTGTTAAAGTAGGAATTTCATTGAGCTAATAGTCTTTCTAAATAATAGCTATAATAAAACAACTTGTTTCTGTTAAAAATGCTCAGCCCTATTTTTTTAAAGATATATTTAGAGCCTATTTTCTTCTTGGCTATCTTTACACAAACAAACCAAAATTGATGAATTGAAATCTTTATGATAAATAAATATCATAACCTTTGTAAAATACAATCTTAGTGAATCACAGAAATACTTTAAAAGTTTATGATCAAAAAGTTTAATTTTGTCACTTTAGTACAGTAAATATAAAAAGTCAAGGAAGTATCAAACAAAATAAAATCAAGGGTGTAACTGGAAATCACTTCTCAGGGCCATAAATAGGTTCCTAACATGAGTGACTTAAAACTGTATTGATGTACTATTAAAAAGTTCTGATTGTAGTACTAAATTCTATCACTTAGAAAACACAAACTATTAAAAATGTAATGGGAGGGCTGGAGGGTTAGCTCAGTGGTTCCGGTGCCTGCCTCGCAAGGGCAAGGTCCTGAGTTCAATCCCCGGAAACCACATACAATGCTGGGCATGGAGACTCACGCCCACCAGCAATCAACACCGCATACCACAATGCCGGGCGTGGTGGCTCACGCCTGTAATCCCAGCACTCGGGAGGCAGGGACAGGAGGATTACTGAGTTCGCGGCGGCTTGCCTGGGCACCATAGTGAGCTCAGGGCCAGCCTGAACTACAAAGCGAGACCCTGTCTCCAAAAAAAGCAAAAAAAA
>PVIC010045258.1:0-14698 GCA_004025085.1 Thryonomys swinderianus
ATTGTAGATAATAGCCCTTTGTTTCAGTTTCCTTACATCTTTAATTATACTTCATTTCCTCTACCTCACTGTCCTCCCCCAAAAGTAGACTCTTAATACCTCTGGCCTTCCTTCATTTTGAATGAAGGAAGCACTATAGTGCCATTTATTTCCTTCCTCAGCTGTTGTCACTTTTTTCTTTATGAAATATTGTCTTTCTTTAATTTTTACATTTTTCTTCCCTTATCCTCTGCATTCTAGCCTACTTGCTATTTCATTATCTTCTTTGGTTTATGAAAACTCTGTAAAATTTTTAAAACCTGTTTTATATTACAATGGATATACTTATCATTCATTCTCTAATTGCTACTATAACTCTCCTCTCTCTCCAATGCAGTGAAAAGGACTGATCTTAGCACACAGAAACGGTTGAATAGATCTACAAACATGAAAATGTAACTAATGCTAAGTTCATATCACTGGAGACATGCAGTAATTAAAGATGTCTCTACCGTAGTAAATGAATTTTCTACCTTAATGAATGTTGAAATTTCAGCACAAAAATAACATTGCTGTACTTGTTTTCAAAAGACAAAAACTAAAGGATGCAAGAAGTCCAGAAGACACCAATACAGTCATATTGAGAGATTTCATTACTCCATTCACAAATAGATCAACCAGAAGAAAATCAAAATGAATACTGCAGTTGGACCACATCATTGAACAAATGGACTTAACTAATATCTACAGAAGCTTTCTCCAACAAGATAATACACATTTAGCAGAACTTGGAACCTACCTTAAAATATACTATATCTTATACTACAATGCATGCTTAAATAAGTATAAAAAAGGAAAAAAAATCCTGTATGCTATTGGATCATAGTGAAATGAAACTGGAAGTCAGTAACAAAAGAAACTACAGAAGTGATGCAAATACATGGAGATTTATAATATACTGTTGAATAATTCATGGGACACAGAAGAAATTTAAAAACTCTCAATATTAAATGACAATGGTAGCACAGCATCCCAAAATTTATGGGACAAAAATGAAAGCAGTTCTAAGATGGAAATTTACAGCTGTGAATGCCTACTTTAGAAAAATATGGGAATCTCAAATAAATAACCTCACAATGTGCCTCAAAGTCCTAGAAACCCAGAAGCAATCCAAATCCAAACTTCAATAAGAAAATAAATTCTAAAGATCAGAGTAGATATTCATAGAATTGGACCTAAAATAATACAAATGACTAGTTGATGGTGAAATCCACGTCTGGCTGAGCTAACTGCACTGCATGCCAGCCTCCTAGGTTTGCAGAGAGCCCTTGGTCCTCAGAAGACTAAGTTGAGACCAAAGCAAGCATTGAGCTAATGAGAGCACTGTCGGAGATTGCCTGGTCCTCCCACTGTTCAGTCCCTCATTTGGCAATCATAGACCAATCCCTAAAAGCCACTGAGTTACAGGTCCTGTGAAACCCCTCCCATCACTTGTGCTATATAGCACCCTACACTGCATTCATTAAACGGAAGCTTCCCAGTCTGGTGTACATTTGTGACTCTGTACCTCACCTTCCCATGTGTCGCTCCATAATGACAGCAATTAGTGGTTAAAAAGTTAGTTTGGTGAAAAGATAAATAGGGTTAATAATCTCTTAGCCAAACTTACCAAAAGAAGGAAAGATATCCATGCAATTAGAAATGAAAAAGATTAATCACACTGACAAAATACAGAGAATTAAAATAAACTAGTTAAAACTTATATTCCAAAAAAAACAGTGGAGTCTAAGAAAAACAAATATATTCCTAGACACATATGGTTATCAAAATTGAATGAAGAAACTGTTAAAATTACCATACTGATAACATAGACTGAGGAGACAACCTACAGAAATGGGAAGAGATTTTTGTCAGCTATTCCTCAGACAGAAGACTAATATCTAGAATACATAGAGAACTCAGATAATTATACCTCTCAAAATATAAAAGGCCCCATCATAAAGTTCACAATTGAAATGGAAATATATATATATATATTTATATAAATAAATATATATATTATATGTTTATATATATAAATATATACATATATTACACACACACACACACACACACACACACACCTTACAGAAGAAGTATGAATGGCCAGGAAGTATATGAAAAAGTAACTAGTATATTTGGGCACAGAAATACTAAACAAAACTGGGAATTGCATATTACTCCAATAAGAATGACAACCAACAAAGATTCAAAAAACAATAAATACAGGGAAGGTTACAGGGACTTCTCCATATTTGTAGGAACACAAACTGGTACAACCAGTATGAAAATTAATATGAGGATTTCCCAGAAAACTTAAAGTAGAAATTCCATTTGACCCAGATCTACTTTGTATGAGTACCTTTCTGAAGAGCAAAGGTCATGAAATCCCAGTGATGTATGCATAGCAAAGTTGAATGAGCACCATTCACAATAGTTATTTATAGAAGGGGCCTCTGTGTCCATCAATAGATGAATGGCTCAATAAAATATGTATTTGTGCACTATAATACTACTCAGCCATAAAGATGGATAAACAAGATATTCATAGAAAAATAGATTAATATTTGAGACCACCATACTAAGTGAAACAAAATGGACACAAACATACTTTATGATTTTCTTATATAATAAATACCAAATATAAATAATTCAAACAGCAAAATAAAAATGAGATGGTAACTCAAAACAGGAAGGCTACTTTGTGGAGATGAGATAAGGTTCAAGAGAAGGAAGTATGAGTAAAGTAAGCAAAATAAAAAGATGGTCATGATGCAGTATATATATGTATCAGTCTCCCAAGCCAAATGTAATGATCAAGTGTCCCAAGCATAAACAGAAAGATATAGATATAGATCTTCCATATATTATGTTAGATAGTGAAATAATAGAAATCAAACCAGGCTCTATTAGTGTTTCTCCTCTAAAACCATTTTGCCAGTATTTTTGAATTCTAATTTATACTTTATTATGAAAAATTTTTATTTTATTACAAATGTATCTATCTCCTGCAAATAAAAAGCTAAAAAAGATGGAAATGTTGCTGCATTTTGCTCAAATATTAAAACTGTATTAATGTGCCATATACAAATTTTCTGAGATATATTCAACTTATGTGTCTGACAGATTATCTCGACTTGTTTCCAGTAGCATTTCTCCCTCATTTTTTACTAACTGGTGTTATATCAGAGCCAGCTTGAACTACATATTTTTGTCTCAAAAATAAATGAAAATATGTGATTATAAACTGAGATTTCAGAATTGAGAAACAAATTTAAGAATAAATTTGAAAAGTATGAGACTTCTATGATAGTGTCTTCTTGTGGGCAGGAGGATATTAAAGAGAAATATTTTTAAAAATTTTTACTTTTATTAATACATGATTGCAATTTCAAGTATTATCTTTATTGTGGGTAGTTGACACACACACACATAACTAATCGTCTTTGTCCTCTACCCATCCCAAATCTCCCTTCTTCCATTTTTTGGCCCCCTTCCTCACTGCAAAACTCAATCTCTATTTTATTCTAGTTCTCTTTTCTCACCTTTTGGTCCCCTCTCTCCTACTGCCCCCATCTCTTATTCTCCTTGCCATTTGAAAAATATCTTCCTATTTCCTATTACTTTTTATTTATTTTTATATTGTGGGTTTCTCATGTAGGAAACCATGTGATATTTAATAAAATGAATCTGATATATTTCACTTAATAGTATGGTTTCCAGGTATGCCCATTTATCTATGAAATACTCAAGTTTGTGGCACAGTAGTAGTCTGTTATATGTAAATACCTCAATTTATCCATTCATCTGCTGATTTATTTTTAGGTTATTTCTAAGAGTTAGCTATTATGAGTTGTGCTGCTATAAATGTGGGTATGCATATACTGTTGTAATATGACATTTTTAACTCTCTTCTAAAGATGCCAGGAAGGGGAACTCTTGATGTTAATGTTTTATTTAAAATATTTTAAAACTAAAGCTAAAACAAATATTGCTATCTCTTTAAATTTTATTATTTGTGAAGTTTCCAAAATACTTCTTTTTTACGTGTTATACTTTGAAAATCTACCAACATTGCTACTATCATTGCTGGCAATAGGACATTGGTTGCATAAGAAGTTCTGTGATTCAATGTCTGGCTCTACTTTGTAACATTATTGTAAGAATTAAATGTGATGCTCCTCAGAAAGTGCTAGTGTGTGGCCCAACTAAAACAGACATCTTCCCTATTTTCCTATCTCCTTTCACAACTGAGTTTACAGTGTCTTCTGAATCTCTATCACGTCTTTAATATTTTAGTTCTTTTCTCTGGATTTTCATGTCTCTATTGCTCTGGGACAGCCTCTCTGTTGTCCTCTCTTCAATTCCCAATGAAGTAACAATGTCTTTTCCATCAGCACTTAATGGTGTCTTTAAAACTCACTTTCTCTATATATAGTACTATGTTCAGACTGCTTTGAAGGTCAGTATTTTCCTTTTTCATGTGAAAGAAAGGTATGATTGAAAGTTGATTTTTATATGTTCCAAATCAACAATTTTTTTAAGGATCTAATCATTTATTTTTTCACTTTTTAATTACAGTTTATTCTGTAATTATACAGTTTAATTACAGTTTAATATTTGGAAAATTGAGGAGGAAAATGCTTAGTTAGCAAGGTGCCAAGTTAGCAAGGTGTTTAGTTAGCCAATGTAATATCAAGATGATTTTTTGCCTGTTATAAAGGCACACTTTACATGATTACTTAACAAACCAGGGCATTCTATTCTGCACACATTTTATCATAGGGATAATTAATAATATAAAAACCCAAAAGCTATTAAAAATGAGATTACTATAAAGAAATACTCTGCTGTATTTTGGTAGTGGTCTTGGAGGATATTATTTCCTTCTTTCATGTTTTTGGATATTCAAATTTTCTACAATCTGGTCTACATTTCTTATATAACAATCCTGTGAATAGCTAGAATAAGAAGACAGGTAGCATATTGTACTATTTCATATACTTTAGCCCATATATACACAAGAAAATAAGATATCACTCACTAAAAATAGTGGGGAATTTCATAGATTGAATAGAGAAGAACTTGGGTTCCAATGAAGGCAGCTTTTGCAAGAGGAATCCCACAAATTCATGAAGCATACAGTGATGATTTTTAGAACAAACAATCAAAGTTCTTTCAGCAAGCAGTGGTCTTACAAACACCTCCAGAATGCCTTTGAAGGCTGGAGGATTTTGATCAAAGCAAAGTCTCTTATGAAGCTTCAGAGACATTTCAGCAGGACATTAAAATGAAACAAGGAAACTGACATCAACTTAACAGCCCACCCTGATGTGTTTTGTCCTATTGGCACCAGCCTCTGATATTCTCTAAGCTCAAGGATTTAGATGATAATTCATTGCTGTTGCTGTACTTAAAACTGCAAAATATTTTAGTGAAACTCCATGGTTTACAAATGCTAGAATAGAAAGCATCACATTTCATGTGATTAACTTTTCTTTCATAGGGCAAAATAGAAGCCACAGTCTCCTAAATGACTGCATTTGAAACTTAACATTTATCAAAGGAAGGGCTAGGAATGGTCAAACTAGCTTACAGAAAAAAATCATTCTTTATAAACTTTGCACATAAGAACAAACTGGAAACTTTGCACTGCCTATCTCTTATGCTGGTCCCTACCCTACAAGAAAAACATCATTCTGAACAACTGGGCTCAGACAGAAAGAAATTGATTTTAAAAGACAAAAACTTAAAATTCCTTAATGAAGATATGACAAGGAAAACACTGTGTTTCTAGCCATACTTAAAACACTAAGAAATTCTATAACCAGAATCTAGATGCAATACAAAATTTTGAGTCCTGACATTTCTAAATACCCAACAACATGAGATATATTTGAAGAACAGTCAAAAATTTTAATGAGTTATTTCAAGACTCATGTAACAAAGTAGTTTCAAAGTTATACTTTCTATTACCTCTTCCTTGAACAAAACAATGAGCTTGAAGTGTTTAATAAAAGACTAAAATAGTCACTCTCCTATACTGGACATGGTTAGCATACTTACACTTGACAGGAGAAAGACTAATTTCATCTCTCTCTCTCTCTCTGTCTTTCTCACACAAACATATATGAATAATTTTATGAAACGGAGAGCTCTCTGATCTATATTTCTTTCCTTCCTTCCTTTTCTCTTTATTCTTCAACAACAAGAAGAGCCTTCAGAAATTGCTTTTCTCTACAATCCTCATGAGATTTTGGACATTACTTCAACCCTTGGCAAGCTAACCCAAACTTTGCACCCTCAAAATAATATGTGAAAATAATTATGATCTAAAATTATGAGCAATTATCCATGTTATTTGATGAAATGCAGTCTGTACTAAGTCAGTGAAGAGAAGAGGTTGCATAAATTAGAAGTTCTCAAAAACCTGGTGTTCTTTATTCATAGATAAATTGCATTAAAGTTTGCATTTCTTTAATGTTCATGTCTGCAACCAGTACATGTTTGTATTTTATGGTCATGATTGTAAAATCTAAGCTTAATATATTTTCAAGTATCGTACACAACTCTTCATGTTTTTCCAACAGTGGACTAGAAGTTGCATTGTCTATGGTTTCTCATTTTCTTGCTTCTCTCTCTTTGCCTGTTTTTTACTGGCACTGACTAGAATGGATTTCAGTTGAGTGCTAGTTGCATTTCTATCTAAGGAACTGGAGAAAATCTCCAGAATCCCAGTGAAAAGGACATAATGTGATGTTATCCCCATCTGTCTTGCTAATGAACTTTGACTGTTTTTATATTGTTTAATGCACACTGACCTTTCTGATATTGAGTTTAATAGACAACTAAACTATAAGCGTTTTGAGGGCCAAACTATTTAGTAGTAGTAGAACTATTAAAAAATTGGTCTTGGAGTCACATGAACCAGAAATGATACCTAAGTTTTGAAATATGTATAATAAGCTTTTTGGACTTGGACCAAAATTCTTAATGGAGCCTGTTTAATAATTTGCACCATAGAGGTCTAATTCATATGCTTGTGATGAATGTTTAAAGAAGTTAATTCAACAACTTGCAGAAAAAAAAACATTTAAATATGGTATTATTATAGATTGGTTGCCCAAGTGCCTAACATGTTGCTACACTAAGACTGAATCCTCCAAAAAAAGCCTATTAATTATTGAATAATTAATGAAAAAATAATTTTGTTTAAAAAGTCATTTAAACTCTTTATCTGGACAAAAATGAAAGGACTAAGCAAATGTCACTGAAAAGTTACTTTTGTGTGTAAAAAGTCTGCTGAAGCATTTGCAAACCAGCTGGGGAGCAATGTAATTGGTGACCTGGGTGAATTTCCTCCTGAAGGCAGATCCCTGGAAGAACAAGGACATGCAAAGATATGCAAAGGGAACCATCCAGCCGAGCTAAGCTTATTAGTGCTCTGGCTGACTCTACCAGGAGGCCCACCTGCTAAATGCTCTGAGTGCCAGCCTTGGGGGCCCAGATGTCCTCAGATGCACAATGGCCGCCAGTGCACAGAGAACAAACCAGGCCACTTATCTGGTAGTGTCCCTTGTTTGACCAGCCTGTTTTCGTTTGGGCAATGGAATCATGAAAAAAGAAAAGATTTTTTGTTTTGTTTTATTTATTTATTTATTTATTTTGCATTTCTATATGAAGGAAAATGATTTTTCATGCTCCATGGTCCATGGCTCGGAAATATATATGAATATATATCTGAAGAATATTTTAAAGATTGTAAATAAATTAGAGCAGAAAGTTTCTACCAAAAGTAAAGTTGGATTGTCCAAAGAAAAAGGAAAATATTCTTGCTTAGTAGGTTTGGCCTAACTCCAAAAATATTCATACAATTTCTGACTATAAGTAAAGTAGGGGCTTATGGCATTTCTTGAGCTAGACACAATTCTCTTTTGTTAAAATAGAGTGCAAGTGTTTTTCCTTGAAGAAGAGTAACTACTGATATCCTGAATTAAAATGGAAATATTAAATGGGAACCGAGTTGAGATTAAGACAAGATTATTTGAAACACAATGTTACACCCTAGAAGTCAAAATCTTATCCAAGATTTATTTATGAGACCAATAGGATTATGATTTTCTAGTTACCTCTATTTTGTGGCTGTTGCCATCTCCAAACTCCAGAGGAACACTGCCCATTTATCCTCCACCTTGCCACTGACTTGCATCACATTGTACCATTTTTAGAAGTTCTAGACTTCTAAAAATGTTTTGTTTGTTTTATTCTCGGGATCAAACTGAGAACAGTGTGAATGTCAAGCAAGAGCTGTGGTCCTGGTCATGTTTACAGCCCAGGAGATATACCTTGTTCTGGGCAGGGTGGTCAAGGGGCAGAATATGCATTGGTCAGCAAAATGGTGTAACATTTTCTATTAAACTCTCTTCTCAGTGATCCTTTCAGCCACTGTCTGCCCTTAAAAACAGTGTTGTTACTTCATTGTCCTCCAGCTTTTCCTTTTATTTCTGATTTCTTTTCCCTTTCTAGCTCATTCTCTTTTTCCCTATTTTCTCTTGTTTTTCCTAGAACAACCACAAAGCAAACACCTAAATTTTGTTCTTATTTAATCGAAATAAACTTTGTGTACTGATTGAGGCTTACACTATAGATCAGGCCAAATCACAGCTTTGCCACTTACAGTGGTGAACATGGATAAGTCTGAAAATCTCCTTATACCTCAATTTTATTATCTGTAAAATGAAAGAGAATAAAAAAAAATGCTCCATAGTTATGATTACTAAATGCATACATGTATGCACTAAAAGCAATAACTGATACAGTGTGAGCAACCAATATGATTTCTTCTTTTTTCCCTTGGACTCAGCGCTTCTTTGCAGTCTCTAAAAATTTATCAAGGTAGTTTTTGGCAAATCACCTTTTCATTCATAAAAAGAGTGCTGGTGCCAGACCTTAAAGGAATACATATGAGATTCATGCTACTAGAAATCCTTTGTAAAATATTGTAGTCTACAGCCAATGTCTGTTACCAATTGAGAAGATATTGTAATGAACTACAAACAGATATTTACAGATAAACTAGGAGCTAACTTATGCACTAAAAATTAAAACTATGGCTCATAGATTAATGATGGACTTGATGATTAGAAGATGAATGCTGTATAGTTTGTTTGTTTGTTTATTTATTTATTTATTTATTTATTTATTTATTTATTTATTTATTTATTTATTGAGACAGGGTCTTGTTTAGTAGTTCAGGCTGGCTCTGAGCTCACTATGTAGTACAGGCAAGCCTCGAACTCAGCAATCCTCCTGCCTCTGCCTCCCGAGTGCTGGGATTACAGGCTTGAGCCACCATGCCCAGCACTGTGGTATGTGGTATTGATTGCTGGTGGGCGTGAGTCTCCACGCCCAGCATTGTATGTGGTTACCGGGAATCAAACTCAGGACCTTGCGCTTGCAAGGCAGGTGCCGGGACCACTGAGCTAACGCTCCGGTCCTGTATAGTTTATTTTTTATTATTTATTTATTTGTTTGCTTGTTTGTTTGTTTGTTTATTTTTGCTTTTTGGAGACAGGGTCTTGCTTTGTAGTTCAGGCTGGCCCTGAGCTCACTATGGTGCCCAGGCAAGCCGCCGCAAACTCAGCAATCCTCTTGTCTCTGCCTCCCGAGTGCTGGGATTGCAGGCGTGAGCCACCACGTCCGGCATTGTGGTATGTGGTGTTCATTGTTGGTGGGTGTGTCTCCACGCCCAGCATTATATGTGGTTACCGTGGATCGAACTCAGGACCTTTCGGTTGCAAGGCAGGCGCCGGAACCACTGAGCTAACCCTCCGGCCCCTGTATAGTTTATTTTTTTAAAAATTATTAAAGGTATTGTATCTTTAAGTACAATATCAGAATAAATATCAGTATTGGACTATTGCATATAAACAACACCTAACAGGACAAATATTCCTTATGGTGATGCCAAAATAAAACTGTTTATAACTTTAGCAATGTAAGGAGCAATGAACAGACTTACAGAGTTTGACCTTACTTCTGCTTTAGTATGTTTCCTGGCAGGAAATGAAAGCAGAACCACTGAAGGTCCTCTTCTGCATGAAGGAAATTATTATTCTGGGGACAAGTTTGCAGATATAAGATGGACACATTCTGAGGTTTAAGGTACAAATGGTAACTATACTATTTACTCATACTATATACTTGAAATTTACTACTAGAATAAAGTCATAAAAATCTGTCTCAAAAGCAAAAAAAAATAATGTAGTAGATAATTGAAATTCATGGTTATATAATATGAAGTGTATGAATATGCTAATTAGCTTGGCTGTGAAGATAATTTCACAATCTATATATACATATGTATATCATAGTATCACATTGTAAACATATATGTACAATTTTTCAGTTATAGCTAAGTACAGTAAAAAAAAAGCTTAAAAAAGAAAACAGTAACTTTACAGGAATTCTAATATTATTTTAGTCAACTGTTGACTAAAGTAAATAAATATCCATCAAATTTATCACATACATCACAGGCAGCCTAAATGGTTAGCTCTCCAATTCTGGAGAGCACTGCTCTGTCCTCTTTATTCATCTTAACATTTCTACCACTTTATGCACCATTGGGATGTATAACAAGACTGCAAAAGGAGAATCATTTTACCACAGTTCTATAGATGCTAGTCTTAAACCAGATAGAAAGAAATGGATTTTTGTTAGATTCATGGCTGTCCATTAGGGGCTAATGTAACCCTGAGTTTACAAAATCCAAAGATATAGAGACACTTTTATATATAAAATGATGAAACAGGAATAGAGCAGAAGTAGAGTTTTTGAAATTTTTCTTATGAGGCTTTGAATAAAAGGGGACAAAGACATTATTTACTTTTAAAAAATGTGGCCAAATGAATGATTTGGAATATATGAATTCTAAGCACTTAATTAAGCACTAAGGCAATGAATGCTCAGAATGATTTTGATATGAAGTAACACTGGAATGTCCATGTGTTGAAGGTGTGGTCACTGGTACAGCCAAATTAGGAGGTAGAGCTTGCAGGAAGGGGTTGGATCATGGGAGTCTGACCTCATCCATGGATTATCACTCAGGGTCCCCAACTGAATGGATTATTGTGAAGTGATGGAAACAGGAAGAAAGACATGGATAAATGAGTGAGTCCTTGAGACCTCCTCTGGGAGGTACATTTTGTGCCTGTTCTCTTCCTCTCTTTTTTCTCTAGTTCCTGTCTGCCATGCAGTGAGCAAATTAAATAACCAATGGAGTCAGCTGATGATGAATTAAAACCTCCAAAACCTTGAGTCAAAATAGCCTGGCATGGTGGCTCATGCCTGTAATCCTAGCATTCAGTGGGCAGAGGCAGGAGGATTGCTGAGTTTGAAGCTTGCCTGGGCTACATAATAAGCTCAGGTCCGCCTGAATTACTAAGAGAGACCCTGTCTTAAAAACAAACAAACCAAAAAAACAAAGAAACTTGAGTCAAAATATTTTCTCCTTTGAGTCTCTCAATCTCTCAGGTATTTTGTCACAGTGACAGAAAGCTAACATGATGCACAAATTTATAAATATAATCCGTTCGCATCTAATAAAATAGGATTGATTAGCAATAGCGTGTGGTGGTACACACCAGACAACCCAGCACTTGGGAGGCTGAGGCAGGAGAATTGGTGGAAGTTTGAGACCAGTGCAGAGTACATAGTAAGCTCAAGGCCAGCCTGTACTACCTAGTAAGACTCTCTCAAAAACCTAAAGTGAACAGTATATGTTATTGATTTTAAATATAAAAGATAAACAAATAAATTCATATCATAAAGTTCTTTCTATTTTGAGACAGGGTCTTGCTTTGTAGTTCAGGCTGGCCCTGAGCTCACTGTGTAGCCCAGGCAAGCCTTGAACTCAGCAGTCCTCCCTTCTCTGCCTCCCAAGTGCTGGGATTACAGGCATGAGCCACCACGCTTGGCAATAAAGTTCATTTTTAAATTTGGCTATAAATTTTAGCATGATAAATATGAAATAGTGTTCATTTAAAATATTGCTGATTTGGATTTCAGGAGAGAATATAACCATAAAATATAGTCAGTCATCCTTAAGCTAAAGTATCCAGAAAGAGTCTCATACATTTTTCTCAGAAGTTTGAGGTAATAAAAGAATAGGATGCAAACTGAAGAAAAATATTTTGGAAGATAAAGATATGCTCATTTATTGATACATAACTTTAAAGTATTTTACAAATATGTGTGTTTGAAGAAGGTTTCCAGGATTAAGAGACTATGGATGATATTATTTCATGAAAAATATAACAAAGGCCTTTTTGGATTCCAGTTATATTTTTTATAAGCTTACTGTGACTGAATATATAATTAAAACAAATAATGTAATTAACATATTTTCTAAAGAAAGCCTCATTACTAATAATACTCATTATAAGTGAATAATAGTTATGAGCATCAGTATAGGAAATACATATTTCATCTTCACCTTACATATTAAAATATATTTTAAAAGTAATTTTCTTCCATTTTGCTCATAAATTAATATATTTTAGCTGTGCTTTGCAAATCAAAAAGTCTTTTTCTATTTTAAAGAAATAATTTTAAAATAATAAACCTATTAATACAATTTTAAGCAGTGACAGAACAAAATGAAATTATATCTCTATATAAAAGGAAGAGGATAATATTGACAACTAAATAAGCATATTTTCAATAAACCAATTCTATTTGATTTTTTGAGATGATTTTTTATTAGTAAATGAAGTACATAATGTTTAGATTCCTTGTGAGGAATTGGTACATATACATGAAACATTTTAACTCCTTTTCCATCCCCTTTCTTTCCCCCTTTCCACCTCCACCCATCCCTTGACTCCCTTTCTTTTATTTTTTGAATATATTTACAATGCATAATGTTTACATTCTATGTATGCAGAGGGTACATGTACAGAAGATACATTAATTACTTTTGTAATCCTTTTATATCCCCTTTCTCTCACTTCCTTCTACCCTTTACTTCCTATTTGAGAAATATCTATCTCCTTACTTCCTAGTATCTTTTGCTTTTTATTTATATTGTGATATTTAAGCTTGAATTCTCATTTATTTCACTTAACATTATGGTCTCAGGTCTCTCCATTTTCCTGCCAATGAATCAAGTTTATGCTCCTGATGGCAGAGTACTAGCCAGTGTGTGTAAATACCCCATTTTTTTATTGACTCATTTAATAATACACATAGGTTACTTCCATGTTTTAGCTCATATGAATTCTATTACAATAAACAGAGGTAGTATAAATATATATCACTAGACTGTAAGGTCATTATTTTTTTCAAAAACATGCCTAGAAGGGGAATAGCTGGATCAGGTAGAGTTTCTGGTTTTAGTTGTTTTGAGGAATTACTGCACTAATTTCCATAGCTTTTATATAAGGTTACATTCTCATTAATAATGTAGAAAGATTCCTTTACCTACACCCCACCCCACCCCCAAGCCTTACCAGGACTTATTGGTGGTTTTCTTGATGTTGGCCATTCCATTTAGAGTAAGATGGAAGCTCAATGTTGTTTTAGTTTGTACCAATCTCATGTTAAATGATGTTAAGTATTTTCTTCATATATTTATTGGCCACTTTTACTTCTCTGGGAAGTGTCTATTAACTTTTGTTGCCTATTTCTTATCCGGGTCTTTAATTTGCAGGGGTGGTTATGAGTTCTTTATATATTCAATATTAGTCCTCTATATAAGGAATAGAATGCAAAAATATTTTCCCCATTCTGTAGGTTGTCTTTTCACACTGTTGATCATTTCTTTGCTGTGAAGAATCTTTCAATTAGATATGATTTTATTTATTAGTTCCCAATATTATTTTTCTGTGTAATCTGGATTCTATTAAATAAAATTTTGCCTGTGGCTATGACTTCAAAAGTTTTGCCTATTTTGCCTTCCATAAGCTTAAGTGTTTCTTTTCTTTTTTATTTCTTTGATCTGTTTTGTTTTTAGTTTAGTATATGGTGAATGTGATGGTCTAGATTCAATCTTCTGCATGTGGATAGCTGTTTTCCCAATACCATGTGTTGGGGTTGTTTCTGCAGCCTTTATTTGTTCCATGGAAACTCATGTTTTTGTTTTAGTTTAATAGTTTTAATCACAGTAGTTTTATAATGTAATTTAAAATCTAAAGTTGTGATCCCTTTCATTTTGCCCTTTTTACTCAAGATTGCTTTTGCTAATCTGTTGTTTTGTTTTGTTTGTTTTGATTTGAGACAATGTTGTTTGCGTTGTAGTTTAGGCTGGCCCTGAGCTCACTATGTAGCCCAGGCAAACCTTGAACTCGGATCCTCCTGCCTCTGCCTCCCGAGTGCTGGGATTATAGTTGTGAACCACCATACCTGGCACTTTTGCTATTCTGGGTCTCTGCTAGTTCTATATGAATTTTAGAATAATTTTGTTTACTTCTGTGACAAAAGCTTTTGTAATTTTAACTGGAATTGCATAAAATGTGCATGTCAATTTGGAATTATGACTTCTTGACACTAATGCTTTAGCCTATCTAGGAATAAAGATATCTATCCATTTTATTTTCCTTTATCTTTATTGGTACATTATATATACACATGATCACATTCAATGTTGGAAATTTGTTCCTGTATATGACAGAATTTAATT
>PVIC010045259.1:0-14695 GCA_004025085.1 Thryonomys swinderianus
AAAAAATAATACAAATATAAAGACAAATGACAAGAAACCACAAATGACAAGAAAATATTTGCAAATATCCAATAAAGAACCATTACCCAAAACATACAAAGAACTTCAAAAACTCAAGAATAACAACAAAACCCTAACAATCTAATTTTAAAATGGGCCAAAAACCTGAACACATCCTATCAAAGAAATTACATAGAGATAATTATATGAAAAGGTGCTCTACATCATGTTATCAAGAAATACAAATTAAAACAAGCTATCATTATACACCTGTTAGAATGGGCACAAGTCCAGAGTGCTGACATCATCAAATGCTGCAGCAAGACTGTGAAAGAATATGAACTCTTATTCAGTCCCTGTAAAGAAACAAATATTATGGTCACTTTGGAAGACAAGTTATTTCTACCACAAAATACAGCAAGTATAGTCTTTGGCATTTACCCAAATGAGCTAAAATTATGTCCACATAACAACCTCCACATGGATGTCTATAACAGCTTTATTCATAATTGCCAAAACTAGGAAACAATCAAGGTGCCCACTAAGAAAATGGACAAACAAGCAGTGGCACACCAGATATGGAGCATTATTCAGGAAAACTATAAGAAAAACTCCTATCCATGAAGGATACATATTAAGTACATGGTTTCTCTATATGACATTCTGGACCAGGAAAAATTGCAGAGACAGTAGAAAAGTTCTATGGTTGCCAGCAATTGCAGGGAAGGAAGGATGAATAGGCAGATCGTAAAGAAATTTTAAGGCAATGATACTATAATGGTAGACACATTTTGCTCTAAATGTGACCAAAGCCATAGAGTATCTATGACAGGGCTGGGGATTTAGCTCAGTGGTCCCACCGTCTCCCTAGCAAGTGCAAGGTCCCGAATTCAATACCTGGTACCACATACCACAATGTCAGGTATAGTGGCTCACACCTGTAATCCCAGCACTTGGGAGGCAGAGGCAGGAGGACTGCCAACAGTTCAAGAGTGGCTTGGCTTGGGTTGGGCTGGAGATTTCGTTCAGTGGTTCCAGCGCCTACCTCACAAGTGCAAGGTCCCTGGTTCAATCCCTGGTAACCACATACAACAATACTGGGCATGATACGCCCACTGGCAATCAGTACCTCATACCACAGATGCCAGGCTTGGTGGCTCAAGCCTGTAATCCCAGCACTCAGAGGCAGAGGCAGGAGGATTGCTGAGTTCCAGGCTTGCCTGGGCTACATAGTGAGCTCAGGGCCAGCCTGAACTACAAAGTGAAAAAGAATATATATGACAGGATGAAGCCTAACAAATTATGGCCTTGAATGATAATCAGGTGCCATTATAGGTAGGCTCTTTGATATGAGATGTTGCACTCTCATGGAAAATATTGATATGTGAGGGGCTATATAATATACATACAGTGGGGGAGCAAGAAGCTATGGGAAATCTTTGTGCCTTCAATTCAACTTTGTTATGGTCTTAAAATTTGTCTAAAATATACTTTATTTCTTTTTTAAAAAAAGAAAGCAAAGCATAATAAATGTGAGGTCTAGGATAATGGCTATATCACATATGCAATTAAGGGAGGGAGAATCATAAGGGAATTCATGGTAAACTCTTCACTGCTACTATTCTAGTTTTCACATGGAAATTAAAGGTTCATGGTTTATTATTAAAAATAAGCAAATCGTGTGTCATGCAGGGACCTGTGAATGAGAATGTATAATAAAGCAAGGGTTGGGGTTAGTCCAATTTTGCATAGCTAAAATTTTTTTAAATGCACATAAAAATTGTGACCACACTAAAATAATGTTTGAGGAAAAAAATCAGGCAATTCACCCAAAGCCTGTTGAAATGTTGAGAGTAAATCTGAAACAGTTACAGGAAAAAATCTGTCCCTCTGAAACTATCATTTGTGTGTGACAGTTTTGTGCAATTTTAGTTCAGGAATAATCAGTATAAAACAATGAAGTAAGGAGCATGTTTTGACCAGAAAAAAACCTCTCCACAAATCCATAACTCCCTATGGCTTCCAGCAAAATCCAATTAAGGGAACTCAAAGAAATACAATTTCAACAACAATAAATCGCCGACTAGTCATCATGACCCTGTGGCAGACACTTGCTCTTAGAAAACGTGCGCTGTCTGTTCCACATTGTGAGGCGGCTGCTGAGGCTGGACCACCAGCTGCAGACCTCATGGTCCACCCCACTTCCAGGCTCTGTGCTGGAGTTCTTGCCAGTGAGCTCCCACAGGGCACTGCAGTGTCTTGCCATTCTGGCCAGGAGGAGGACAATCCAAGCACCAAAAGTTGAAGATGGCAGCGCTACTCTCAGTGTGGGGATCTGAGTGATTGTGTGGAGAGGAGCTGTTGCACAAATGTATTATCTACTGCATCTGTTAAATCAGAAGCAGTTTAATTCACATTGTGTGTGTTCACCACGGTATGAGTTTGAACTCATTTGCTAGTGTTGCCCAAACCAGTGTAGCTTCCAATATTTGTAATGGTAGCACAAAGTAGTAGGGACAGGAGAGGAAACATGAATGGGAATAAAACAAGTAAAACAAATTCCTGAGGAACAGTGCCAGGAGGTGGAGGGAAGATGACACTTCTGGGAATGAGTAGGCAACCCACAGGCTGAGGTCCAGTTACACTGGGACCAGCTGCAGTGCTGTGTGGGCTACCAGTTAAGCATCATGGCTTCTGGCATCAGGTTCTCTGAATAAAATCCTGTTCTTGGGGCCAGAGATTTAGCTCAGTGGTTTTAGCACCTGCCTAGCAAGCACAGGGTCCCTGCTTTGATCCATGGTAGCCACATACAGCAACACCAAGTGTGGTGACTCATGCCCACCAGCAATCAGTACCACATATTACAGTGCTGGGCATGGTGGCTCATGCCTGTAATCCCAGCACTCAGGAGGCAGAGACAGGCAGATTGCTGAGTTCGAGGCTTGCCTGGGCTACATAGTGAGCTCAGGGCCAACCTGAACTACAAAGCAAGACCCTGTCTCAAAAAAAAAAAAAAAAAAAACCTTCTGGTTCTGTGGCCCATAAATTGCATGAACTGGTGATTTAATCAAGTCAAGCCTGTCTCTCACCTATGAAAGCGTGTCAGCAACTATACCCACTTTCAACATCCATATGGGTGTTAAATGAGCTGATGCATGTATTTGTACCTTCCCAAAGTTCTCTCCTAGTCATCACTGCCCCACATCCTGACAGCACCTGACAGGAAGAAGGAAGGAATTATAATCCCTCCCCCCACTTTTTTTTTTTTTTTTTTTGCTTTTGAGACAGGGTCTCACGTTGTAGTTCAGGCTGGCCCTGAGCCGCGAACTCAGCAATCCTCCTGTCTCTGCCTCCCAAGTGCTGGGATTACAGGCATGAGCCACCACATCCGGCATTGAGATTCCCCTTTTTTGATAGGAAACATCCGAGGCTGAGCATTTCCCTGAGGTCACAGCCAACCCTATGGATGATTAAGTCCACTGCTTTTCCACTACATCATCTTGCTTTCCTGGAGGCACAGCTTTGTGCAGCATCTAGATCTCTGCAGATGGACGTGTCTTATCTGATGTGTTAGAATGTACCAGATAATCTATGTTTGTCATTGTTTTTTACTGGAAGTTATTCTGTCACATTATCTTCCTTCTCAATGACTCAGTGCTCAATGGGGAGCAACTGCTGTGACTTTCTGCTTCTGATAGCTGATCCTATTTGGTTTTATTAGAGGTTCTGCCTGTACAAGTTGCTGTTTTATGTATTTGGCCAAACTTACAAAAAAGCTGCCATACCAATATAATTCACAAAAGCCAACAGTGATGTCAGCTAGTCTAAAATCTGTTCAGAAATATCCAGGAGGGCCAGAGAGGTAATAAAATACATTCCATCACTAATAAAATATTTATTAATTTCAGATAAGTCAAAATCATGCGTAGTTTAGTATAGTAGGAAGAAAGAACTGGGTCTAACTGCTTATTTTTTAATATCCCAGAAGTTAAACAAGAGTCAAGCTTGGAAAAGCAAGAGGTAACTAAAAACATTCACACAAACAAACATTTTGAAGCTGGCATGGACTTCTTCACCAGTTTGAGAGACCATTGAAACCACTCTGGTCTTGCATTAAGCAAAGAAAGTAGAGAAATTGTTGGTGTGACTGAAGGCATTCCTAAAATGAAAAGCAACAGCTAATAATGAGCACTTACTTGTGCCAGGCATTGATTTAGAGGCCACATTCTCGACACTCCAGTGAGTTTTAACAATTATCAGACCCATTTTACAGATGACATTGAGTCAGAAAGTAAAGTCGCTTGCAGAAAGCCAAACAGCTATTAATTGACAGATGGAATCAATTAGTCATTCAAAGGTGAATGTAAAGTCTCCAGCTATATATTTATGGGGGGAAAAAAGCCTGTGATCTAATTTCTGATCCATAACAAATGTATGAGATGTGATTTTAAAAATACAGTGTTTAAATATTTTAAAATTCATTACAGTAAGAAACATTGCCATTAACCCTCCTCAAAATATTCCTTCTTACCTCAAAGACACTTATCCCATCTTTGTCATTTTCCTAAGTGGTTTTGGGAGTACTATTTCCTGGCTCTCTTTAATTGTGGTGGTGGTGTTGCCTCTGTGACCTGAATCCATGCAAAACATCTACCTTTTCTGGTCATTTTGACTTTGGGGAAAAACAAGGAGTCACACAGTACATATCTGGTGGATGGAAATACAACATAATATTTTAACAAGTCTGCCTTTCCGTTGGACAGCACATGGCAGCAGCAGTCACCATATTTTTTTGTCACATGAGGAAAAGACACTTGTGGAACACAACATTCAGAGCTGCTTCAAAGAGCAACATGATGGAGTAAGTGTGCTCCAATTGAGGGAGAATATATAGACTTTATTGAGATAAATAAATGGTAATGTGTCTTTTGGTATAATTTTTAATTCAAATACAGTCTATATTTTGATTAACTATGTATAAATAATTAATGAACAATTAACTGTTACATTCAGAGAAGTTGCATACTACTGCCAGGTCATAATTTTAGATACCTAGAAATCTCTCTCATACTTTAAAAATGAAGTTGAGATCATAGCAAGAAAAGAATTACAACTATGAAAGCAAATTAACTACCCTGATGGGAGGCAGAATGTTACACAAAGAGATGAATTATCCACAAGCATGAAACAGTAAAACAATCTGAAAGCAACTGTAAAACAAATATACTAAAGGTTTTTAAGAAGACAATATGAAGTACTGATATCATTCTGAAATACTGGACAAGCACAAAAGTAGCAAAATCTAAAGAACACAGAACAAAAAGTGATCTGAAAAATGATCAAAATATCTACCAATTGAGAGCAAATTCATTACAAGTAGAATTTTTAAACAGTTAAATAATTACTACATCACTTCTTATGGGTACCCAGTGTGCCCCAAAAAACAACAAAAAGAAAAAATGAGTGTGGGGTGAGAAGATTTAACAAAAATCAGATGTGAAATTATCAACACACCAAAATACAAATGATCCCTAGCTTTCAATGGTTCAATTTTTTTTAGTAAAAAACCATACACACTGAGTGTAAACCGTATTTTAAATTTTTGTTTTTCCCCAGTAACAACAGACAGCACTACCCTCTCCACAATGCTGGAGAGGCAGAGACCCAACCTCTAGGTCATTTGTGCAATCACAAGAAATACTACCAATACTCTACAGTGTATTGGGTTGCTAAGCTATGAATTTTTTTGGTACCAAATGGATTTTCAACCTACAATATTTTCAACTTACTAGGGGTTTATTGAACATAACCCCAACATAAATTGAGAAGTGTGTGTGCTATGTATTAAGTGTACATCTGTTAAAGCAAAACTTGAAATAACGCAAGTCACCGTTAAAAGAGTAGTTCCCTCTGAGAAGGGAAAATAGAAAATGTAATTGGGGAAAGGAAGCAAGGGGAGTCTACCCTATCTGTAAAATATTATTACTTTAAAATGTTGATGTGGTAAAATAATATTATTTAATCAGTTGAATAATTACATCATTTATTATGCTCTTCTGTACATATCTGAAAGAAATCATCAAACAGGAAGGAAAAAGGACTGCTAAGTGGCAATAATGCAAGGAGAAAGAAAGAACCAACAAAAGTTCTTGGGGGAATAAAGGGAATATTCCTGTATTCTGAAACCCAATGTCAGAGATCTGGAGGATAAATGAGAAGTAGACAATGAAGTGATGTTATCACGGTCATCAAACTAGGTGGAACAATGAAGGTTCACACTCGGGAGATCAAAAATGAAGTATAGTGTTTGGCGTGGTGGCTCACGCCTGTAATCCCAACACTCAGGAGGCAGAGACAGGAGGATTGCTGAGTTCGAAGCTTGCCTGGGCTACATAGTGAGCTCAAAGCCAGCCTGAACTACAAAGCGAGACCCTGTCTCAAAAAAAAAAAAAAAATGAAGTGTAGAGAGGGGTGAATCCAAAAGATATTTGGGAAGAAAAATTTATAAAGAAAAATATAAATGTGGGTTAACAGATCCAAAATTTAAAGATGATTTAAAAATAAAGCATCTAAAATACTCAGTGTGTTTCTATTTTCACTTCAATAGATACAGCTCTTTTAAATATTGGAATAGGAGTGGGTGTGGTGGCTCCCACCTGTAATTCCAGGATTTGGGAGAGGCAGGAAGATTTCTGAGTTTGATGTTTGCCTGGGCTACACAATGAGCTCAAGACCAGCCTGAACTACAAAGGAAGACCCTGCCTCAAAAACAAAACAAAAAATAAAATAAAATAAATATTGGAATAGCCACATGAAAGAATTATTGATAAAGATGAAAAACTTCACTATTAGAAAATGTGGTAGATTTACTATGGTTGCCATTTTGCCATTCTTTTTTTTGAGACAGGGTCTCGCTTTGTAGTTCAGGCTGGCTCTGAGCTCACTATGTAGCCCAGGCAAGCCTCGAACTCAGCAATCCTCCTGTCTCTGCCTCCCGAGTGCTGGGATTACAGGCATGAGCCACCATGCCCGGCACTGTGGTATGTGGTATTGATTGCTGGTGGGCTTGAGTCTCCACGCCCAGCATTGTATGTGGTTACCAGGGATCAAACTCAGGACCTTGCACTTGCGAGGCAGGCGCTGGAACCACTGAGCTAACCCTCCGGCCCCATTTTGCCATTCTTACCAGTGAGAGAGGACTAATTTCCCTTCCCCTGAATCTAAGTAGCTTGATTAGTAGAATAGGACTCACGTGTTGAGACACTCAATGCTGATCATAAGATGACTTGCAGCTGCTACTCAGCTTGGGTAAAAGGAGTGCCACTATTCAGAGACCACCCATGCTACAAAAAAATCTCAAGCCAACTCCAAGGAGAGAATAGGAGAGATACCTGACCGCTATAGGTGATCCAGCCCTTCTGGACCAAGGGCTAGACATATGATCAAAGAGCTTTCAATGACTCCACCTCCAACCATCATCTGACCAAGACCCTGAGCAAGACCTGTCTAACAACCCAGTCAACCCACAGAAATGTGAGATGTAACTGTTTCAGACCCCTACTTTTTGAAATGCTGTTTTACAAATTTAGGTAACTGGCACACAAAGGAGGAAAACTCGTCTTAATTCTTGGAAGTGCTGAATTTGAGATATCTATACATTATAGAATTGAGGCATCCCACAGGCAGAGGATGGACACATAATATTGGTGCTTTAGGCAATCATCATTACATTCCTGAATGTAGTCTTGTGCTTTGGCCAAATGAGTACCAGCCACTGGAAATGCAAAATCTAGTGAACACAGCCTAGGACCAGATGAACTTAGCCTAATAAGGAACCAGGGGCAGATCTGTGCTACCATGCAGGCAGGCAAGCTGGGGAGGGGAGGGTGGTTTGCAGGCCATCAGGAAAGAGTCAACACAATGTCATAGGAGAACCAGAGGGTGTACAGAAATCACTTTTCCATAATGCAGATGCTTTAATAAATTTCAAAGGAAAAAAATAATCCAGTGTCAAGAACAGGTACTCCCTGAAGGAATAAAGACTTAAACAATTGAGGAAGGAAGAAATATTTATGAGTACCATCATTTCCAGGAACTTGAAGTCAGTAAGCAAATTGCATTGCCTTGGCAACTGGCCCATTAGGTAATTTTTATATTAACCTCAGAAGGACACATAGGAGACCCTGCCAACATTACTTCAAAGGCTATCAGCAGAAGAAACTAAATTAAAACAAAATGTACTCCTTTCTCCATTTAGCATTTTTCAAAGGTCATATTTCATTTTAAGCAACCCTCCTCCCAAGCTACCTTCCCCATCTTGGTTATCCTCCATGCAAAACAAGAAAAAAAGGCATCGTTTTGCTTTTTTCTGAAAGTTGTTTTAGTTCATAATCATTCTATGAAGTACATTCAACTATTTCTATTTTACTCATATTAATAATAAAACTCAAGAATGAGCATCTCTCACAAGATTGTAAGACAGAACAGAGCAGTCTTTGAATTCAAATCAAATCACCCACTTCTCTTTCAGTGTTGCCCCTACTTCCTCAGAGGTTAAACAGAGACAGCAAGGAAAGCACAGGTCAGTGAAGCTCTGAAAGCTCCTTGAAAACCCAGTAAAGCAATCCTGAAAGTGGGAGCTCAGAGGGAAAGGGGTGGCCAGGTTTGGTTATTAGGCTGCTTTGGATGGTAGTGATTTTAAGCCAGATTTCATGGAAAGTGATAAACGTGTTGAGTCAGTAGGTCTGGGGTTGGCCCCAGGACCTGCATTTCTGACAATATCCCAGGCCACACTTGGAAGCGTGTGTGGACTTTGTGGGAAGCAGTATAGCACTAGTTCAGTGAGAGCAAATGAGGCTCAGCTGTACTGAGGGATAAACGATTTCTACATTACTGTAGTTATCTGCATTGGCATTCTCAACTAGTGATGATTTTCCATTCCTAGGGAACATTTTGCAAACATTTTGCAACGTCTGGGATATTTTTCATTCTTCCTTCTAGGGTTGGGGGCAATACTGGGACCTGGTGAGCAGACGCCAACACACTGCTGAATGTCCTGCAATACACAATACAGGTCCCTCCAGCAACACATCATCCCACCCAAGTGCCAAATGTGGAGAAATTCTGCCCTTTGCATATTTAGCACATTGTATTAGAATTATTCAGAGAAATGTAACCAAAAGGATACAGGAGTGCATGAGGGTGGGAGAAAGGAAGAGGTTGCTCACCTGATCATGGAGGCAAGCAAAGCCTTCATTTGTGGGACCAGAGGCAGGTTTGGAAATCCCAGCAGAAGTTGATGGGTCTGAAGACAACCTGAGCATGGAAATTCCTTCCTCTTCTGAGAACCTTGGGCTTAAGGCTTCCACCTGATTGGAAAAGGCTGTTTGTTTTATGCTGTACTGAAAAATCTGAAAGTTAATCTAAAACTTATCGTCACACTCACATGTACACTGGCGATTGACCAAATAACTCAGCACAATGGGTAGAGAGCTACTAACAATTGCAAGCACTTAATCTGCAAAACGCTAACAGGCAGAGTTGATCTTTGTGTTAAAGATAAAAGAAAACTTTGAGAAGTTAATGATTTCTCCCTGTTGCACAGAATATTAAGTTACCCAACATGAGCACTTACTTTGAACGGGTGCCGCGCTAATAGCTCTGTACTTCTTATCTAATCAAATAGCACTACTGTTATTTGTACCAGCTCTGTTTTGTAGATGAGAAAGTTGAGGAACAGAAAGGCAATATGCATTCCTCAAAGCCAAACAGGTTTTAAGCAGCAGAGGCAGGATTTAAAGTAGGAGATTGGGCTCCCAAGTCCACGCCCTCACACAGGATCCTCGCACTGGAGCGAGCTTCCAATCACTAGGAGGGCCAGCAAAACAGTCCCATCCCTAACAAAGCTGATTTTAATGATCTGAAAGACAGGGTAGGTAATTCAAATGATTTGAACATGTAGCTGACACTGAGAACCAATGTCACCTGGCTGTACATGAGGAGTCAGCAAATTACAACTTGTGGGCCCAGTCTAATACTTTCACCTGTTTTGTTAATTAAAGCTGTATTGGAATGCAATCATAACCATTTCCTATGTACTCAGTATGGCTGCTTTTATACCACAATGGCACACCCATGTAGTTGCAGCAGAGAGAGTGTGACCTGCTCAGTTTAATCCTTTATAAGAAAAATTTGCCCAGCCTTTTTCCTTTTTCCAGACCTCAGTTCAACATAATCAGCATCACCTGCAGCCTGTTTGAAAGACAAACTGTCTAGTTATCCACACAGAGTCAGAATCTGCAGCTTAACAGGATCCCCAGATGATCTGCTCATTCATCAGAGTTTGAGAAGTCCTGCCTGGAACAATCTAACCAGTGCTGCCCTCTCTGACAACGTTTTATTCCCCTACCTGCTGCTGCCAAGTCCTCCTCCTCCAGGTCATCATTGAAATACTACTTCCTCACTGAGTCCCCTCTGTGGTTTTTGCCTCCTAACACCTTATTTTTCTTCAAAGCACATCTCAACTCTTTGGTGTATCTCAACTCTTTGAGTATCTATCTCAAAGATACAGAAGCATCTGGGAGTGGATGCTGGGCCTCAAGGCCTCACAAATAGCCTTAAAAAGTGTTGGAGCATAATGAGTGTTGCTTATAAGTGAGGGACAATAGAAAGAGGATGAATAACATGGGAAACAACTTACTGGAAAAGAACAAATTATTATCCAGACCAGGGAGGATGATAAGCAGCTAGGTTAGATTTAATTTCCTCTTTATGTATTCTAGGGATAAATATTAGCATTTAACCGTATAGAAATTTTGATATGTTTTAGGAGACCTCTATAGAGCAAAGATCTGATTTTACCAGCTGTTTGTTAGATGGGATATCCATATACATCAGGAATTTAATTAGAAAGGCAGGGAGGGGCTCAAGGGGATGATTGTTGCTTGAGAAAGTTACATTTCAGGCAGCTGTTCTCATCCAAGATAACAGAGGAAACCTTGACTGCCTTCTATTCTCCTCTCTCTCAGAGCTGCCCTCAACCTACTGTGCTCAAAATTCCATTGTGGTGAAGGGAGCACTTTGGAATGGTGAGCTTCTTGTGTGAAGACTAAGCATAGCAGTTGCTCTTGGCAGAAAATGTGTAGTATCTTTCAAATCAGCACACAAGTCAGATGGCTTGGGCTGACTTCCTTTGGGTCCTAAGCATGACAGCCATCAGTAGTGAGGTAAAATACATGATCTTTACTGGAGAAGAAAACAAGCTGAACAAATAAGAAAAAATGTCAGTGATTCCAGGTGTCACAACAAAGTGGCAAAGGTGATGAGAATAATGCTGATACCACCCATGGGCACCTGGCTAAACCAATGAACTTCTTGTTAGGAGTATTTGGAGGAAAGATAGCCTCTTTAACAAATGGTGCCAGAAAAACTGTGTTTCAACCTCTCAAAGACTAAAGCTAGATCAATGTCTTTTAACAATAATGATCTATGTCAATTACCAACAATGTGCATTGGTGCAACCACTGTGGAGATCAGTACAGAGATTCCTCAAAAAACTAAGACTAGAGGTTCCATTTGACCCTGCTATTCCCCTGCTAGGTATATACATGAAAGAATTAAAAGAATCATACCACAGCAACATATGTGCACCCATGTTTATAGCAGCTAGTTTGTGATAGCTAAATCTTGGAAATAGCCCAATGGCCTATCAATGGGAAGATAAAGATGTGGGGCTTTTTTAATAAAATGAAGTATTCTTTAGCTTTAAAGAATGATAAATTGGAGTCATTTATATTCAAATGGATGTACCTTGAGGACATACACATAAGTGAAATAAATAGGACACAGTTGTGTAAATACTGTATCTTTTCTCTAGAATGAAAAACTAAAAGTGTAAATGAATGCCAAAAATGTATGATAGGTAATGTGAAATAGAAAAATGTGTAAAAGGAAAAGAGAAAAGGTATGTAGGGGAAAGTAAAGAAGAGAAAGAAAAAACTTGAAAATTAAAAAAAGGAAACAAAGTTTATGTATATAGAGGGCAGGGGTTGTAGGGAAGGTAGGGGAAAGGGAAAACATAAGAATCAGATGTGTCATGTACAGGTGTAATTTCTCACTATTGAATGTGATCATAATGTATGTATAAAATGTACCAATAAAATCAATTTTTTATAAAAGCATTCATCGAATAATTGTATACTGTGATAAGTCCCCACACACTAATGAGAACTGATTTGCTCAGAGGTTGGAGAAGGCTTCATTGTGGAATGATGTTGGATGAAGGAACAGTGAGAGTTTCCTAAACCGAGGGGTACCTGGTATGGGGGGAGGAGAGTAACACAAAGGTCCAGGGGTAGGAAAGAAAACAGTGTGATCAAGGAAGTTTGTAGGACCAGAACACAGAAACCAAAGGGAGTATGGTACTGAAGGAAGTGGCTAAAAAAGAGGAAGTGGCCCACAGATAGCTTTGCATGGCCTATTAATGGTTTCTGTTTTTCTATCTAGGTCATTGGGAAGTAATTAAAGGATTTTAATTAGATGGGAAGGATGGAAGAAAAATTAAGCATTTTTACTTGCAAAATATAATTGAAATGATTTGTTACATTCATTACTGCTCTGAAATTCTAGGATTCTATGAAAACACTAACAGCAAAAGGAGAATGGACTTTGGAAATATCAACTAGCATCCATTTCAATGACAGAGGTTCAATCTATTGAGTTTTGTGGCCTCTCAATCATCTCCATTTTGGGATTCAGATTAAGTTCTGCACTGTTCCTATTTTCCCTCTTATAAAAAAATACTGAGACAGGGCCGGAGGGTTAGCTCAGTGGTTCCGGCGCCTGCCTCACAAGCACAAGGTCCTGAGTTCGATCCCCGGTAACCACATATAATGCTGGGTGTGGAGACATGCCCACCAACAATCAACACCGCATACCACAATGCAGGGTGTGGTGGCTCACGCCTGTAATCCCAGCACTCAGGAGGCAGAGACAGGAAGATTGCTGAGTTCGCGGTGGCTTGCCTGGGCACCATAGTGAGCTCAGGGCCAGCCTGAACTACAAAGCGAGACCCTGTCTCAAAAAGCAAAAAAAAAAAAAAAAAAAAAAAAAATACTGAGGCAAATTTTCTTCTTACGATGAGAAAAAAATGACTTCTGACCTTTTATTCAGACTATGCAGGAATCTAAATTGAATGTCAGCCAATGTTTCCAGGCTTTTAAAGCACACATTTCCCAGCTTTCTCAGCAGAAGACAGATAACCATGTCAAAACCCACATTTTACCACAATCTGAAATCAAATCTCCACTGGGTAGCTATGACCTTGAGTAACTGGTGTTGAGCACCTGGAAACCTCAGATACTCCTTTATGGTAGAAGGATATATGTGGTACTTTTCTCAATGAATTATTGTGAGGATTCTATGAGATAATGAACACAATATGCTTAATATGTGCTGAGTTCATTGACACAGAGTACTCTGTGAATTGTAATATTCAAAGATCACTTGTGAAGGCCTGCCACTGACCATCTCCTCTACCTGGGGCAGCCCTGGCCCAGTCACCTCTTATTGGCTGCTGCTCTGCAACCACACAAGTCCTGGCCACTGCAAGGAGCTGGGCAAGGACAGAAGGTATGAACCACTGTGTCCCTCTCCCAGCTCAGCTACTGATTGAGATGACAGTGGAACATCTAAGCCTAATTGCAACTTTCTCCATGAAGAAATAGAAAGACTTTGGAGGGCACCAAGAAATAGAATTAATAGTCAGATGAAATCATCAAGGTTTGGGAAGTAAAAACGAAATGCACTTATGTAAAGTATCTTGCTCATATACATATATATATATGTATGTATGTAGGTGTGTATGGATATATATATATATATATATATATATATATATATATATATATATGGATAGAGATTCATCTGCTCAACAGAAGAAATGCAGAAAAATGTTGGGGCTCCAACACATCTTTCATCCATTAATTCACCTACTTCTCTTGGTATAGTGACTGTGTGTGCGCTAAGTGTTGGCACTTAGAAAGGAAGATTTATAAGCATCATATTTCTGAGATGAGAAGGTATACCCAGCTCAGGGCACCAGAAACATGCTTTGATATAGACATGAGTAAGATATGTTCACCAAAGTGGTAACTTCCCAAGGAAAACCTAGAAGACCTAAAAGTATTCAGAGGACTCCCTGAAGGGCTATGATCCTATTTTTCCCTCTACTTACATACTTAACTCATCAACTAGCACCAGAATCTAAAAAGTTAATCACTGACCAGCCAAACCCCAAGAATTGTTTAGTGCTTGCTTTCACCCAGTTAATCACCTGTCTCTGTGTGTCTTTGTGCGTGAGCATTTTGATGATGGCTCCCTGGAGGCCCAATGATTAGGTGCTTAATGGTGCTATTTCAGGATGATGACAGTAATTATAAAGAAAGGGAGAGAACAAGTAGGAATCATAGTGTGGAGTAATTTATTAAGGAAAAACTCTTAGGAAAATCTTCTCAGTTTAGAAACCAGATTCATGGCATTAGTCCAGGGAATACAGATGTTGAACCTTGGGAAAAGGATCATTTGGAAGAAATTGGGGAAGGGAATTCAATGCCATGACATGTCACCATTTCCCTTAACATTTCCCAAAGCACACCCCAGTCAAAGCCAGAAAAGGCATCAGAATGGTGGGGTACTT
>PVIC010045261.1:0-14695 GCA_004025085.1 Thryonomys swinderianus
TCCCGAGTGCTGGGATTACAGGCGTGAGCCACCACGCCCAGCATTATATGTGGTAACCGGGGATCGAACTCAGGTCCTTACGCTTGCGAGGCAGGCGCCGGAACCACTGAGCTATCCCTCCGGCCCTGGGTTAGTCTATTTTTTACAAATGCTGTTTTGTAATAACTACATTTTCTTATTTTCCATATTCTGATTGATGTGGGAATTGGGTTCTTTGCTGATCGTGCAGCCCCTCATAGGGCTAGATACTTGCTGGAGTTAATACAGGATTCCCCTGTGTGCGTGTCTTTCACATCTAAACAAGCCCATTTCCACCCCACCCACCACCTACATTTTCAGCTGTTTGAGCCATCACTGTGTCACTTTGGGGCAAGTGAGAGTAACTGAAGTCAGTCCCTACTTTCCAGATCCCACTGAGAAATTTCAGACTAGCCACTCCTTTGTTCCTTACCCTGCCTAGCCTGTGTTTCTCTGAGAAAACCACATTAAAGCCCCACACCCTGGAGCTTCCCTGTGTGGCTCCATGCAGTGTGGTGTAGTGTGGTCAGTTTCTGCAAACTGAGGGTCATAAATTACAGCATCCTTCTTTCAGTGGCAGTTGTCTCTGTTGGCCTCACCATACCTGAGTAAGAACAGTATGATTCTTAGGGGTATATTTGAGAATCATATTCAGAAGTATTAAAATTCATTTCTTAGAGTAATGAAGCCAAATGTACTGAAGAAAAAGTTAAGACCTAAAGTAGATAAAGAAAAAGATGCAGTGAGAGAGAAGGAAGTAGAAGAAGCAGAGAAGGTAAAAGGGCAAGAAAACTTTGCAAAGAAAGACCTGGATGATTCTAGAGCTCATGGTAAGTGGAGTGGAAGCTTCTGTACCACTAATCATAGAAAAAACTGAAGCTTCACCCATTTTCTTCTCCAAAACAGAGGTTAAAATACAGTCACTACCCTCCAACTGAGTAAGTTCAGTGTTATGCCTACATGAATAAAGAAGAGAGAAAGAGAGAATGAAGAAGAGGCAGGGAGTCCACTTACTGTTCATTTCTGTCCTGCTTTTGTAGGGTGGCAGTGTTATTAGGTGCGGGTCCCACAGATAGAATCCAAGCTCCTGTTGTTTGGCAAGTAAAGACTTGCAAAGTGCACACCTGATGGTGAAAGAAAAGCAACTGTGTTTATTGAAGATCAAGAACAGAAAAATGGTGCCAGGATGACAGAAAAGAAACACTGTCTGCTGTGGAGCAAATCGGGCTTTCATGCTGAAGAGGAAGAGAGAGGGAGGAAAAGGCCCACACACGCTTTGGTCTGGGTTCTATAGAATGTCCTGGGGTGGTGCCCAGGCTCAGGTGAGAGGGGAGGGGAGTGAATGCTAAGCCCCCAGTGCTCTGCCAGTACTAGAAGCGATACTGCAGGCACCACTGAGTTCTGGTTTCACAGCTCGAGAGCATGAGGCGTGGGCTGAATATACATATATACCTGATCCCCAGCACTGTGTTGCCATTCTTTCTTTAGGTCTGAAACTTGAAGTCCTTGGTTTGCAAAACAATTGTTGAAAAGTGGACTAGAATATAGATAGATGTCAATAATTATTGGAGAGATTCTTTTCACTTTTTTAGTGCTTTCTTTGAATGATTTTAAAGTACTAAGTATGGGCTGTAGGAAAAGAAAAAATAAGGAATAAAAGAGTGAAATACATGAGACTGCTATAATGTTCTAAAATATTCAACACTTATGTGTAATGTCCTTAAAAACTTATTTGTATGCAGATTAAAATGTATCTGAAGGACTGTTTCTCTAATAACTTGAATTGCTGCCAGGCATGATGGCACATACCTGTAATCCCAGCAGTCGAGGCTAAGGCAGGAGAACCAGTCTGAGTTGGAGACCAGCCTAAGCTACATAAAGAGTTCAAGGCCAGACTGAACTGCATAGTGAGACCCTAAAAAACCAAAACCAAAAACAAAAAATCCTGAATTGCTATGGCTGTTTTTATTTAAAGATGTATTTCTGTGTTTTGAGTACATGCATTTAATACATACAAATAAAATTTATGTTGTTTTTAAGTAGTAACAATGAAATAAAAAGTTACATATAGACCCAGGGATGTAGCTCAGTGGCACAGTACCTGCCTGCTAAGTGTGAGCCCCTGAGGTTGATTGCTGATACCAAAAACTGAAAATAAATAAATAGCTATGTATAGAAACTGAAACTATGGTTGGATGGTTTTTAATTTAATTTAATTTAAATTTTTTTTGAGACAAGATCATCCTGTGTAGTTTAAGCTTGTCTTGAACTCACTTTGTAACCCAGGCTGCCCCAACTGATCCTCCTGCCTCAGCCTCCTTGGTGTTACAGGCATGTGCCACCATGCCTGACCTAAAACAGATGAATTTTAAAACTAGTCGTTCTGTAAATTAGAATACAGTAGAAGGAAAATGCTACAGAGTGAAAAGGTGGGAAATGTAAATAAGGCAAGTGATTTTGAAACAACAGAAAATGAGACAACAGCAAAAATTTACAGAGTAGACTTACTGTTCTAGAAAGAAGAGTCATTAGGGAGGCCTAGTGAATACTGAAGTTTCTGGGACCCTCCCTTCATTATTCTGATGTGGGTATTTGTATACTCCACCTTTGAAATACACCACACCTTGGAAAAACAGTGACATGGAGGCTTACGTTACATGAATAATAAAGTGTTCTTTATTTCTCTATTCATTGAATTGTCTTGGCACCAATAACAGTCTAGAATACCTTGAGTTAGAAAAGGAGAAAGCCCTTAAAAAGTGGGTGTTTTCAAGGGTTACAGACTGCTAGTGTTGGGGTTAAAATTTTGCTGAGGGCCGGAGATTTAGCTCAGTGGTTCCGGTTTCTGCCTAGCAAGCACAGGTCCCTGGTTCAATCTCCGGTCCCTGTAACCACCCATAACAATACTGGATGTGGTGACTCACACCCACCAGCAATCAGTAGTACCACATACCACAGTGTCAGGGATGGTGGCTCACACCTGTAATCCCAGCATTTGGGAAGTAGAAGCAGGAAGATTGCTGAGTTCAAGGCTTGCCTGGGCTATATAGCAAGCTCAGGTCAGCCCGAAGTACAAAGTAAGAGACCCTGTTTTAAAAAAAAAAAAGAAAAAACTTGTTGAGCGTGGTTGGTGTTTTGCAGCTGGTGGCCCCCTGTCCTGCGCCTGCACTGCTTTGATTGCCCACAGTCCACTTCTAGATGCTTCCTGTTGTACACTGCATTCAGGATTATTAATGGCTTTGACTGACCTTAGAGGACCTTAGTGGGAGAAATCCTGGTGAAGAAGTGTTAACCTGTTTAAAAACTATACCCCTAACTTTGGAAAATATTTCTCCCTCAACTGGTTTCTTAACTTACATCTGTCCATCTTACATATAATCGTTCTTATATTTTATCAATTTGGTAACTTCCATTGGACCCCTAAAATTTTCACATTAGTGACTATGCCAAAGTAATTTTACAATATCACACAATAAGAAAATCATTTATTGTTTTTTTGTGGTATATTTTGTGGCTTGGGGCTCTAGATGGGCTTTTCAGACTTTATGTGGTCTAATGTTAAAATTAATCCTTACTCTTTTTGTATTGGCAGTGGATGCAGTGGAAATGCACCCCAAAACTAAACATGGAAAAAGTAGATAAATTCAGTTTCAAGTTCTGGTGCTTGAGGAGATTTTGAGAATAATGAAAAATAAATAGGCAGCATTTGCTGAAATGTGCTATGTTCCAGATGCCAAACTAAATATGGCGTGTGTGCTTTTAACCCTCCCAACAAATTCGTCAGGTAGCAGCTACTCTCTCATTTCTGTTACAAAGACGCGCAAACTGAGGCTCAGAAATGTGACATTATTACCCATGTTGTCTTTATAAGGCAAAATTTGTTGCTCAACATTTGTAAAAGTAACCTTGGTATTTGTGACAAAATGCCTGCTATTTACATTATGTGGCTTTTCCTTAAAGTCTCTGGATGGTTTTGTCACAGGGGCATCATGGCCTCAGGGAAACTGAGGGGACAACAGGCACCTGCCTAAAACATAGGCTGCCTCGTCTCATTCTGATTGTACTTGGGCCCTGAACCTGCTTGGCCCCAGTGGCCTTAGGCCACTTCCTTCCATTGCTTCTTCATCCCATGGTGCAGTGACCTGCAGATTCACATATTAAACGGAATGGGCTCCCTGGTGCCCGCGAGCTCCTGCTTTCTAACCTCCTCAGCTTGCAGAGACCTGACCTTCCTTTCACTCAAGTTACTCAAAATCTCATCCCCTCTGTGAAATCTAACCTAGTTGGAAAAGAACAAGCAAATTCCCCAAGCTCTGCTGCTGCCATTTGGAACATTCACATCTCATTAATTGCTGCCGGTGTTGGAGTGGTTGTGGATCTTTCCATATGTGTAATACAGAAAGCTACGTGTCACATGCCCCGGGGACAGGGGCAAGTGCTTTATGTGCTGGGGGAATTATTATTATCAGTTTGATTTTTCAGTGGCAGTATTTATTTCTATTCTTTTTTTCCCCACCACTGAGGCTATTTGGGTTAGTAGTCATCTTCATTATAATTCGTGCTTCCTAATGTAATCCTACATGTTCATCCATTCAGGTGACTATCCTGGACCGATGTCATCCTGACTATAACTTTTCCTGTCATTTGCCTGAGCATCCTATTCCTGTAATGTTCTGAGGTGTCCCAGAACCTCCTTACCTGCTGTCTTTAAGGAAGGATTCAGCTGGTCCCTGGGATCCAGCAGATGTGGTTTCCATATGTACAGGATGGGCCTTCCCACTTCCCAGGATGAGTGGTTAGTTTTCTCGGTTTTCTTTTGGCTGATTCATTACTTTGCTTGGGGCCCTTTTTTCTATTGAAAAGAGACTGAAAACTAGAACTCAGAATGCTGTTAAGAGACCTTGTAACTCAACTGCTAACCCAAGAGACTTACAAGGTCTGCCCCAGGAATTGATGTTTTTGTAGGGGGTATAGGTTCAGAAATACAGGGACTCTTGTATTAAGAGGAAGAGATGAATCATCTGAAAATTTTAAGTTGTTTTCTCTGCTCTTCCCACATCACTTGGATGTTAGAAAGGAAAGCAGGCATTTGTTCATGGTAAAGTCATGGATGGCTAAGGATTGAAACGTTATCGGGTAACCAAATTGTTTTTCAGGTATTTGCCTTGAGATTCCCTTTCTAGTAAATTGCACATTTGTGCTTGAAATTTTGGATCTTGTAAGGAAAAGATGGAATGAGTCTGGGGTCTTATGTGAAATAGTAATATTTTATAACTTTATAAGGGTGCTCTGCTGGTAGGACTAAATAAAATGCTTCAGAACACGGCCTGATAAATAGAAAGTGCTCAGAATACATATAGTTATTGCTACAGTCATATTTTGTTATTCATTGTTAGCTGATTCTGGGAAGCACAGTTAAAACTGAAAATCACAAGTACCAAGCACGTTCTGTCAGCTGGGAAGGGTACCAAGGCCTGAGTCAGTCCATAAAGACAGATTCCAGCTTTCCCACAGAGCGCCATACAAGTACTAGAAGAAATTTGTGTGTGTCGGAACGTATCAGTACCAAGTTTGACAAGTGTCAGACCTGTGCAGTATCAAGCTATGACTGTATTTAATAGTGAAAAGATATATCTACCATAAGAAATAAAAATTTGATAGAGCTTTTAAGTTTTTGGTGATGTGCCCTGTTCATCTACTCATTGAACATTGCTTAGAAGTTGACTGGCAGGACTTGCCCTCAGGAGAAGATTGTGTCTGCGTGGAAATACGTGATTCCTGAGGCATGTGTCAAAGAGCTATATGTAATGATGCTTTCAGACACAACATATCTACTGAGTATTTTAAGGAGTTATTACTAAAGAGCACTTTCTTTAAGTCTTGAAATTCAAAAGCTTTACATTTAATGTTCTTGTAAAACTAAAGGTTTTATGTATAAACTAAAGGTTAATATGTATAAAATATTTTGATTAATCCAGTGGGTAATTTGAAGTAGTTCGTTACACTAATGAAACTTTCAATGAATTGTTTTAAGCTTCTTGAAAATTTCTGAGCAAAATTCTTGGTTTACCATATTTTATATTAGTAGAGCTTAATGTTGCTATTATTTGTTTTGCATATTAATAGAAATGGTATATCATTATATATACAAATGCTTAACTGCAGTTCTATAATTTTCCTATTTTTCTTTTATGGCTTAGTAGTAAGGAGTGAAGATACTAGAAAGATTTTCCATTCTGGGGGCAGCCGCGGCACAGTATGAACCCTCGGTATTGCTGGTGTACAGTATATATATGTACATATATATATATGTATGTATATATGTGTGTGTGTGTATGTATATACACACCTTACTTCAACGTAAACCACTTCTGGCTTGTCACCTGGCCAGTAGTTGTTGGCTACTCAGGAGAATCCAGGTTTAACAGAAATCGTGCAGAGGTCATGAACAAACTTAATGAAAACTGAGCTTGTTACCAGAGTGTGAATGTAGAATTCTTCCTGGACATCACTGTTGCTTTTATAAGAAAGGCTTTGTTATATTGTTGGTAGCCATACAATATTTTATTAGCTTAATGAGCAAAAATAAGAACCCAGAAGCCAGGCCTGCTTTTACCATTAGCCAGCTGTGAGGATTTAAGTCTGATCTCTTTTTTTTTTTTTTTTTTTTTTTGAGACAGGGTCTCACTTTGTAGTTGAGGCTGGCCCTGAGCTCACTATCAGGCAAACCTGGAACTCAGCAATCCTCCTGCCTGTGCCTCCCGAGTGCTGGGATTACAGGCGTGAGCCACCATGCCCGTAATTTAGTCTGGTCTCTTAATGGATCTGTGGCTCAGTTCATATGTCTGTAATAAGCAAGGAATTTGAGGTGGAGGATTTTGAAGGCCTTTTGTGGCTCTAGGATCCTAATTTTGTGTTGCTTGAGTCCTGACACTGAATGTGGCCTGCTTTCTTGAGGGCTGTTGAGAATTTGATGCTAAATCATCCAGAAACTTAAAGGTAGGGGAAAGTTACAGATGGCATCTAACCAGTTATTACTTAGTATCTCTTTCCTGTTTTTTAATCAGGTATCAGAGTGCTTCTGAACTGTTAGTCTAAAAATTATAGTGCTCTCCTTTCTTCTCTTCTTTAGGCCCTATTGTAGCCTAAAGCTTAGCTTGATTGAGAAGGCCACATTAACACTGTGTGAAATGAAGAAAGCTTTCTCTTCACTGGAATTCTCTAAACATTCATCATTAGCCGAACTGAACAAGAACAAATCGCGAAGAAAAGCAATTCCATGAGGATAGCAATCTTGTTGCAGCGCCTCTTTCAGTGAACTCCCTGACCTGGTGGTGACATTACCACTTCCAAGTCCACAGTGCAAGTGAAAGATGAAGCAGAACTTTTCAGGCTTACATCTCAAACCCAGTTCTATGAATGCCTACAAAGGCCCACGTGCTGCAGGTGTGGACCCTAGCCAAGGCACTGCTGGAGATGGAGGGCCCTGCAGGTGCTGGGCTGATGGCTGAAGTTAGGTCACAGGGGCATTTTGAAGGGAGTACTGGACTGTGCCCCCTGTTGTGCTGCTGAGCTGAGTGGCTGAGCTCCAGCACATCCTCTTTGCCATGCAGTGTTCCCTTGCTATGGGCCCAGAAGTAAGGGAGCTGTGGCCTGGAACTGTGGCCTCAAGTAAACATTTCCTCCTTAGCCAGTTTGTCTCAGGTATTTTGTCACAGTGACAGGTAACACATGGTTATGAGGGAATTAAATGATTTTTTTTTACTATACAGTTTCAAAGTCATCTTAAGCCTTTTTCTGAAAGAAAGCATAATATTTTGTGCCACTTGGGTAAGTGGGATATGAAATTTTTGTGATCTGATTTTCAAATTTGACAAGAATAAGAAATTAAATATTGGTGACTCTGAAGGAAGAGAACAAGCTGTTGAACAGGTTGTTTCTTTGACAATGGAGCTGTTGTGGGGACCGTCAATTCTGAGGGCCAGTTGGGCCTAAGCATGGGTGCCAATGGCCAGACTCAGCAGTGGCCGCTGAGTCGTGTGCAGATCTCATTGTAGCCAACACCCAACTGTCTCATTGACTGCAAGCTGTACTCAACTTCCTGCCTTTTTTGATGGCAGTGACATTTATTATCTGTTTAACTGCTGGCACATTAAATGCCATAAGAATATTTCTTAGCAAAGCAGTCATGGTGAACAATGTGTGTTTTTATTTTTGTTTTAAGAAAGAAGAGAAGGCCATCCTCTGGGTCTGGGTGTGCAGAGGTGGTTGCGTAGTGGTGCTTTTTGGCAAGCCATTTCCAGGGCCCGTGGAGTCTTTCAGCTCCACCTCATCTCTGTTGTGTACACTGTGAGGCCAGCCTACGTTGAAGTCATTCTTGGGATTGCAGATGGGGGAAAATTAACCGTTCCTATATAAAGTGTTTTCTAGTCTAATTTATACCAACTTTCAGGTATTGCTTAAAAATACTGACCTGGTTTTAAAGTATGGTGATTAATTGCTTTTTAAAAAAATCTATAAATGTGTAAATGGCATAAGCACCCAGCGATATTTTTCTGCGGTACTGGTAATTCAACTTAGGCCCTTGGGCTTCTCTGGTAGGCATGCTACCACTTAAGCTAAATCCCCGGGCCCAAGAGTTGATTTTGTTGAGAAAGCAGGGGATACTTAGGGATTCTTTCACTCTGAGGCACATCTCAATACTTGTGAAAATACACCTGGCTCTACATCTCCAGCGTTGGGCCCTCAGTGGACTCAGACGGAGGAGGGCAACTCGCAGATGAGCCGTGCAGGACTTTGCCTCACGCCCTCTCCTGACTTCTGTTTTTTCACCCTGAATTGTTGGCAGCGATTTCCACCCGGTGAGCCTCATTGCAACAGGTACTTGGGAAGTCAGTGTGATACCCCTTTTTTTTCTTGGAATGTATTATTTTATCCATCATCTAATCTGAAAACAAGTTTTTTGAAAAATGTTTTTAAATATTTTTGTTTAGTAAAGCAGTGAATCACTAATTTTGGTGGGTTTCTGAAAAAACAAAACAAACTTTTTTTGTGTGTGTGACAGTACTAGATACTGAACCCAGGACTTCCACACTGAACTACATTTCTAGTCTTTTTAAAATTTTTTTTTATTTTGAGGCAGGATCTTGCTAAGTTAGTAAGTTACCTAGGTTGGACTTAAACGTATGATCCTTCTGTTTCAACCTCCCAGAGTGCTTTTTGTATTTTCCAGTCTAATTCTTGTCTTTTGACATTCACTAGCATGAAACGGGATTTTTCCTTTTATATTTAATGAGCTTCTTAGATGTTGACCTGCGAATTATTAAACTATACATAGAGTGCAACAGATGTTGAATCTAGTAGACAAGTGACCCATTTTTGATATAGCTTGGTCACTGGAATTTGAAAGCACTAGAAAATAAAATAGTAGCTACTTTGTATTGAAAATTGAAGTTAAAATAATACTTTTCTTTATTTCTTAACTGTGGTAAGCAGTCACTTGAAAATAAATGTATATATATTTATACACATACACACAGAGTATTAGGAATTGAATTTAGAATCTAGGCATTGAGCTATAGTCTGAGACCTTCTTACTTTTTTTGAATAGGGTCTAGGTGGATTGAAATGTCTAGCCTTGAACTTAAGAGCCTCCTTTCTCAGTGTCCTAAGTGGCTAAAATTGTAGGTGTGTGCCCCTAGGTTCTGCTGAAAATAAAATATTTTAAGTTGAAGAATAAAATGTTTAATACAGGCATTATTGGACACTACTAATATACTTCTTTTTTTGGTATTGGGGATTGAACCCTGGCCTTTGCACTGAGCTACAGATGTATACCGCCACAATGTATAAAATTTTGAGACAGGCTCTGGCTAACTTGTTAAATTGCCCAGATTGGATCAGAACTTGGTGATACTCCTGCTTCATCCTCTGGAGTAGGTAAGATTACAGTCATATGGCATTATACTTGGTGCCGGCTGCCTGCCTCCCTCCCTCCCTCCCTCCCTCCCTCCCTCACTTCCTCCCTTTCTCCCTCTCTTTTTCCTACCTTCTTTCCTCTCTTTCCCTTTGCTACTGGGGATTGAACATAGGGTCTTTGCACTGAGCTACATTTCTAGCCTTTTATTTTCTCTCTCTATCTATCTATCATCTATTTTTTTGAGACAGGGTCTCACGAGCTCACTATGTAGCCCGGGCAAGCCTGGAACTCAGCAATCCTCCTGTCTCTGCCTCCTGAGTGCTGGGATTACAGGTGTGAGCCACTACGCTTGGCATTGGGCACTGTGGTATGTGGTATTTATTGCTGGTGGGTGTGAGTCACCACACCCAGCATTGTTGCATGTGGTTACTGGGGATCAAACTCTGGACCTTGTACTTGAGAGGTAGGTGCCAGAACCACTGAGCTAACTCTCTGTCCCTATTGTATTTTTATTTTTATTTTGAGACAGGGTCTTGCTAAATTGCCAAACTTGGCTAGAACTTGACATATTTTTGCCTCAATTTCCTAAAGTGCTGGGATTACAAGTGTGTGTCACCATGCCAGACACTTTCTTTTTTATAATTTGTATGTTATTAGTATTTTTGTTGGACATACAAAGGAGAATTCTTCAAAAACAAATATTCTTTGTGCTGTTTCTACTTTTATTTTTGATTTGATGGATTATACTTTCAGAGTACAATTTTAAAAGTTTATGAATTTTCTCTGTTTTGTAGAATTGTTGGGTCATTGAAGTGTAGCTTTTAAAAGAACCACAGCAAAATCTCCATCTTTTATACAAAAGGGGACATATTTCTGGCTGTAAGTCAACCTAACTTTACATGTTTCTCACTTTGTTAAGTAGGATAGAGAAAAAGAAAATAGATATTACCAAACATCCTAATTTTAGGGTGCAGAAAATTTTTAACCAATGAAAATAGGATATAGTTGATGTTTTTTTTTTCTTTTTTTTAAACCCAAGGGCTCACACTTTTTAGACAAGTGCTCTCTTGTTGAAGTAACATGCCCAGCCCTGAGTTTTGTGATTGCCATTTATAACTACCCTTTTGGTCATCAGAATGCCTTCAGGGACAGCTGGAAGGAATTGGTGATAAAAGCAGACTTCTTTGTAACACGAAGGTCATCGCAGGTTAGGCTGGAATTTATTCCTTTCACCCTACCCCCTCTTGGTAGCCCTGCTGTCTGTATATGGAGGGTTGTGGGGGCACAGTTAATGTTGACAAAGCTTACTTAGGAAACTTTGAAAGGTGAACTCTGTGATTATCAGAGCTCTCTATTACTAATGGTCTGTCCCACAAACAGCATGGAGAACCAGAAGGTTGGCCAGAGCCAAGGCCCAGGACTTCTGCGGTATAGCCTCTGTCTTTCGAGGAGCCTTTTCCTAGCATCCAGGTTTGAGCATATATTCCTGCCACACATGGAAAACCAGTTGGTTATGCCCAGAAAGTTGACCATCTGGAAAACATTTTAGATAAACAACTACAAAAGTAAACGACAAAGCTCAGAGACTAATTTGTCCTGTGCAAGTTGGGAGCAGACTGTGAAGGTTTTTGTGAAAGATGAGTTCAGATGGCTTTAGCAGTGACTGATTTTATTAAAGTAAATGAATGCTAAAAGTTAACTATTTTAGGCATTCCTATTTTATAGATGTGCTATAAACAAAATAAACTGGGGTAAAAGTACAGGATATTAATCATGCTTTCATAGTGCTTTTATCCTTATCTAAAATTCAAGTTTTTCAAAGTAATGTTTTTAAAAATAACTTGTTTTAATATGTTGTGGAAAATTTGAAGACCAGTATAATATTTTTAATGGGTACCAGTGTTCTCTTTTGTAGATATACTTGTGTTATTATACTGTTTCTCTATTTATTGACTGATATAGGTGTTTTCTGGTTTTTGTATATGATTTTCTACCTTTACTAAGGTGTTTTTTCCCAGCCAAGAAAAGATTATAATGACTGTGCATGCATTTAGTCAAAAAATACCCTGAGTGGATAAAAAAGATGTTTTTAAAAATAAAATGGAGTACTGTGCAGCCATAAAGATAGATAAACTTGGGACATTTATAGCTAAATGGATGCATCTTGAAATAAATAAGACATGTGTAGATACTGTATTGTTTCTCTAGTGTGAAAAACTGAAGGTGTAAATGAGGTTCAAAATTTGTAACAAGTATTGTGAAACAGGAAGAAAAGGTTCAAAGGAGAAAGGGAACTAGGGAGGAGGGCAGGAGAAAGCAAAGAAGGGAAAGAAAAAATTTAAAGGTAAAAAGGAAAAAATGGGTAACAAAGCTCATATATATATATATATATATATGAATCAAGATATATCATATTCAGGTACAAATTCTCATTGATAAATTTGGTCATAATGTATACCTAAAAGATACCAAAAACTCAATAGAGAAAAAAGTACCATATGCTTGATAAAAAATTTCAAATAGTATACAGTTACATAAAATGAGAAGCAAAAATTTCCTTTTGTTTCCCCATTGCTTCCAAGATTACCACTTGTAAACACATTCTTATTTATCCATAAAGATTTTTGTTTAGTATAAAATGATAGATAGTGGAATTTCAGTGGACAGACAGTTGAGTTTGGTACAGGGCCTGAGGAGGGATGTGTGTCAGGTGGGGAAGGTTTACTGTGGAGCAATGTCTGATGCTGTGTGTGGATTGAAAGGATGGTCTGACTATACCGTGTTGCGTCGCGTAGTGAGTAACAGCCTCCGGGTGCAGAGGCAGGGAAACCGTCAGGAATGACTAGGCAGGAAAAGGGGGCAAACCTAGTAACTTAGTGCAGAGGGAACGGGTGGTTCCCTAAATGTGATGGAAGATTTAGTGATGAGTTTAGAGCTGACCAGCACGTGCATTTTGAGCTTACTGGAATCTTTTCTGCCTTGGGAGGAGCAGAATTTAAGGAAGGGAACTAGGTGAGGACATTCCAGTGTGTAGTTTAAACCAGATATGATGTGTTTTTTTTTTTTTTTTTTGAGATAGGGTCTCGCTTTGTAGTTCAGGCTGGCCCTGAGCTCACTATGTAGCCCAGGCAAGTCTCGAACTCAGCAATCCTGTCTCTGCCTCCCGAGTGCTGGGATTACAGGCATGAACCACCACGCCTGGATATGATGTTTTTTTGTTTGTTTGTTTGTTTGTTTTAACTAAGGTGCAAGAGTTTGGGTATGTAGGCAGGTACATCTGTAAGAAATAAAACACAGGAAGAGGCAGTGGGGTGAGTTGTCATAACCAGATGGGATGCGGCTTGGCCATGAGTCTAGAATCTCTTCTGAGGGTACTTTCTTCCTGGGGTTCAAAGCAGAAACTAGATTATAGGGAATTCAAGAGGGGGTTGAAAAATAGGATTCTGAACTAAGGCAGAGCTGCTTTATGGTTTGAATATGAACAAGTACATAGAAGAGGTGGAAGTAGGGAGAATTTGCATATGGGCATTTATACATGTGTGTGCGCACGTATACGCGCACACACGCACACACACGTGCACACATACACACACACTTTTTTTTTTTGAGACAGGACCTCGCTTTGTAGTTCAGGCTGGCCCTGAGCTCGCTGTGTCGTCCAGGCAAATCTCAAACTCAGCAATCCTCCTGTCTCTGCTTCCTGAGTGCTGGGATTACAGGCATGAACCACCATTTTTAATATATTTTTAAAAAGATACACCAAAGCTCCTGCCTCTGATGGACCTCGTTTTAGCCCCACAGTGTTCTGTGGTTAGAACACCAGCTTTCCTTTCCTCTTGCTCACCCTTGCCCGTTTCCAGGGGTGAGATACTCGCCTGCCATCCTTTCCTCCTTGTTTGACCAACAGCTTGTAGGTTTGAGTGCCTGGCTCTGCTGTGGTGGTTGGGAGCAGTCTGTGGTGCCCTCACCTGCACTGCTTCACAAGCCACAGTTTTCCCTGCGCTGGGAGCCCTCTCCTCTCCCTCCTGTGCCTGCGAGTGGACATAGGGTCTCATTATGTAACCAGGCTGGCCTCAAAACTTGTGGTCCTTCTGACACGGCCTCTCTGTAGGATTTCAGACATGTGCCAGCATGCCCATCTCTGGGCCTGGAAGCATCTCTAAGCATTTCTTTCCTGAGGGTTTCAGAATTTGAATTGTTTTGATTTCTATTGTGGAATGCTTCCATGGCAATCCACCTTACTCACCAGGTCTCCTCCTTGTACCCTGCCGTATTCTTCCCTTCTCATCCCTGACTCTAGGAGCTGAAGCCCTGAGCTTGGTCTCAGCCTTGTGACTGTAGGTCCTGCTACAGGCTTGGCAGAGCATCCACGTGGATGGTAGAGTTATGCAGACGTGTGTTCAGATATTTACATCACCACATGGTATTTCTGTGGGCTCAAGCAACTTTTTAAAAAATTGAATTCTTTATTGGTACATTATATACACAGCTCACAATCACACACAAAACATTGGGGAATTTGTACCAATATGTGACACAGGTCAATTCTCATTTTTACCCACATCCCTCCCCACCCCCCTCCCCACCCCCCTCCCCACCCCTATATACATACTCTTTTTTTTCCCGAATCGTATCTATTTCTTACCCTCATTACATTTCCACACCAAATTCCTTTTGGATATTTCCCATTTTACAAAAGCTATCATACATTCTAGAGGTCCTTTGCATCTACAGGTATTGAGCAACTTTTTTTTTTTT
>PVIC010045262.1:0-14664 GCA_004025085.1 Thryonomys swinderianus
TACTGGTGGCATGGTGAAAATGAGGTCCCAGATCCAACATTCACGCTACAGGAAAAGAGAAGCACAAAGGGCAAGAGGGCTGACAGGCTACCACTGACTCTTTCTGTGATGCTCAGAGATGAAAGAGCATCTGAGCTTATGCTAGGACATTGCTTCCAAATCCACCTGTAACTAGAGATCCCCAAGTTTCTCACATAAGTGCACTCTCAGTCCCGCGGGGCTGTCATTCAGGTCGAAGGTCTCTCCGTCACCTGCTCGCCTGGCTCCTCAGCTCTCTGCCTCCCACCGTAGACCCCCTACTCTCTAGGACGGCCTGAGAACCTCAAAGCCACTGGCTTTTTTCTTAGCGGAGTACAGTGGGGAGAGCTCTCACATGCAGCAAATGTAACACCTGGGTGCTGCTGTCCCCACAGACCTGTATGGTCCAGAAGGGAAACCTGCCAGCCATTGTGACACTGGGCACTTGAAACAGAGCTAATCCATACTGAGAACTGCCATAGACTCAGTGTAAGAAAATCTTAGTACAAAGAATTAAAATATCTCGACACTATTCTTTTCTGATCGATTGTATATTAGCAGGAATATTTTGGTCACTAAGCTAAATTTATACTTTTTATTTTTGTTTTACTTTTTCAAATGTGGCTACTGGAAGATTTCCATCTGTGGCTTGCACTTGTGTGGTTGGCACTAAATTTCATTTGGAAAACACTGTCACTGCCACTGCCACCTCTTCTGGGCTTTGATGTGCCAGTACACACCCTCGGTGCCATGGCAGCTCCATCTGGCCAGATGTCATTGTCGCTTCTGCTGGGCAGTCTCTCTTGGCCCAGTAGGTCCTGCATCATCTACCGGACGTGGCCTCCACCCACAATGCCTCTACCGCCAACACTCTCAAATCCTCAGGTCTCAGACTGGCCCAGAGCTGGTGGCAAAAGCCCTTTCATGTTCCTGTGAAAAGTGTCCCTAGGCAGAGAAGCTGTTTGTATCCTAGTATCTTAGAGTGCATTGGAACCATCTTTTTAAAATTTACTGTTCTCTCTGCACAAAAACATGGTGGTGGGCCAGTGTCAGGTTTTTGCTTTCTTTTGCCTTCTATTTTTTACTTTTTGCTTTGATATTTGCCTTTAATTCAGCTTTATTAAGGTATACTTTGCATATAATAAAATGCATGCATTTAAAATATATAGCTCAATGAATTTTGATAAATGACAAACCTAATCAACATAAAGAACACTTATCACTCCAAAGAGTCCTCTTGTGCTAGGGCAAATTTGAGGGGGAGCTAAAAATCAGCATTCAGAAAATATCTGATAGGGGCTATAGATTTAGCTCAGTGGTTCTGGCATCTGCCTAGCAAGTTCAAGGTCCCTGGTTCAATCCCCAGTAACCACATACAACAATACCAGGCATGGTGACTCATGGCCAACATCAATCAGTAACGCATACCACAGTGCCAGGCATGGTAGCTCATGCCTATAATCCCAGCACTCGGGAAGGAGAGGCAGAGGCAGGAGGATTGCTGAGTTCAAGACTTGCCTGGGCTATATAGTGAGCTCAGGGCCAGCCTGAACTACAAAGCGAGACCCTGTCTCAAAACAAACAAACAAAAAAACACCAGAAAATATCTGGTAATTTTTCCAGGTTCTCCTGTCCATCCTGTTCATCTGCCCTGTAGGATAATTCTCAGCCAAGAGACTCTTGGTCAGGACAAAAGCCTCTATTGTTTCCCAGACTATCAAAATTGGTCCCATTTTGTATGTTTGTTTACCAAAATAAAAAATGACTTCTATGTACTGATCAACTTAAGGAAGCTTCAAGAAGTGGGAGGAGAGAAAGAGAGAGAGAGAGAGAGAGTGTGTGTGTGTGTGTGTGTGTGTGTGTGTGTGTGCTTAGCAGCAATCAATAGCCAGAAGAGCAATTATTGGTAAGTTTTAAGGAGAACAGCAGCAAGTCCTGCACGATTTGGCCCCTGCAGACCTCTTCAGTGTTCCTTACTACATTCTAGCCATACTGAATTTATTTCAGTTCTTCAACCACATTAAAATCCTGTTTGCTCAGGGCCTTTGCACACACTGCTTCCTTTGGCTCAAAACCTATTTGTCTTCTATTTGCATACCTGCCTTCTTGTCACCTTTGAAAGCTCAGTTTAATTGGCATCACCTCAAAGAGGACTTCCCAGGCCACTCAATCCAACCTGGGTCCCTTATGTTTAGCTCTGTTTACTATACATTAATTTGCTTGTTTGTGTATTATATTTGCATCTCTTTTACATTTGACTGTAAACTGTATAAATCAGTAACACATACCACAATGCTGGTATTATAAATGTAGAAACCACTGTACTATTTTGCACTATGTAGTCACAACTCATCCTTCTTCTGTATCATATGGGTTCATTGTGGGCAGAATATTCTTTCTCACCTCACTGGCTTTCATCTTGGCCCTCTAACTTGCTTTGACTAACATATGTCCGTGGAAGTAAGGTACCCTACATCTGATCAGATACTTTTAATACTGGTGTAGTTTGATTTGATTTCTTGGAGCTGATTCTCTCTGCCACAAAAAGCGCTTCCTTAGATAGCTTTTGTTTTCACTTCCTGGGTCTGCAGTGAAGACCTGGGAAGTAGACCTGAGTTCAGTCTTGAACCCTGGAGAAACAGTATCCTGGCTGACCTGTACCTCTGTCAGTAGTAAAAACAAACATCTGTGGTTGATGGTTAATTTTGGAGTAGTTTCTTACATAGCATTGGTACAGCAAGAGCTGACTACATAGGTCTAGGACGTAGAAAGCACTCCAAATATTTTTTGAATGAGTGGAGAAAAATAAATTTCTTTAACGAAAGCCCCAAAGTAGAAAGTGTGGAAAGTGTATCATGGGGCTTTAGAAGCCCCTACCGAAGAAAGAAGGAAGTGGGGGGCTAAGGCATGAAAGGGAAGAAGAGCCCAAAGATTCTTTAGGACAGAGAAGAGCTTTGGAGACTACAAAATGACATTGACTTTGGAGCCCAAACCACACTAGAAATTAAAGTGTTCTAAATCAAAATTTTAGACGGAGCCGGGCATGGTGGCTCACACCTGTAATCCCAGCACTTGGGAGGCAGAGGCAGGAGGATTGCTGAGTTCGAGGCTTGCCTGGACTACACAGTGAGCTCAGAGCCAGCCTGAACTACAAAGCGAGACCCGGTCTCAAAAAACAAAAACAAAAAATTTTAGACAGAGAAGATATTTTGGGAAAGTAGAATATTGGCTAGTGGTGAGTCAGGTACCAAGTTTTAGGTATAGAGTTTTGAAAAGCACAGAACTGTGAAACAGAAAGAGCTCTAATCCAAGAGAAAAGGGCAAATAGCCTGCAGACCTCTGTTTAGGGATAGAGTACAGGCGATTTTCCATGGGTTTGTTGGGCTTTTTTTGTTTGTTTGTGTTTTTTGGCCCACTGCCCTTTCTACTCTGTGTTGAGTCTAATGAAGTTGGATGAGGGAAAAGAGGCAGTGGCATATGCGGGACAGCATGTCAGTTCAGATGAGGATCAGGGCTGAGGAGGAGCACCTTGTTTCCCTCAACCCGGCGATTCCACAGAGAGAGGGAGCATGCGCTCAGGGCTGAAACTGAAATCACTGAAACAAATGAGTACTGACGCCCCTCCAAAGGTCCGGTGACTCTGACTCAAACCTAAACATGGTGAGATGTTGAACAACGCAAGTCTCCTGCCTAGACCAGTCCTGTCTACCTGTCCCCCACCCCACCCCCTCCCACCCCCAGAGCGTTTCATCAGTGCAACTCAGAGACATCTGTCGTGTTCCAGAGGCTGTGTTCTTCCTGCAGTTGGTGTCGCCCCGGCAGGGCTGCTGGAGAAGCTGAAGAGGGCCACATTTCATCTGTGGGGGAGACTATGAATCCAATGGTATTGCTGCTGCTCTTAGCACCCTGCCAGCCTGGCTGGCTGCTCACCAGCAATCTTGTCAGATGTTCCAAAGATCTACTGTGGCCAAGGGAAGTGAAAAACATAAATATTTCATCCCTTTCTTAGGCTCTTTGTCAGAGACTTGGATGTTCCAGGATCCAGCAGCACCATATAGTTAAACTCCTGCCGTTCCCATCTTCCCCTGCCAATTCCTGTTCTCTCCTCACCTCCTTACTCTCCTCGAAGACTTGGAAGACGATAGACCAATGGGGAGCCAGAACAGGCTCCAACGAGTATTTCAGCTTGTCCTTCCCACCTTCAACCTTCAGCCACCTTGCTCCAGAGATAGTTCTATTCTCCAGAAAACTCCGTTCGGTGTGAGAGGCCACAATAGACCAGAATCCATTACGGTCCTCTCCTGAGACCCGGCCTAGGGCCGGAGAGTTAGCTCAGTGGTTCCGGCATCTGCCCTGCAAGCGCAAGGTCCTGAGTTCGATCCCCGGTAACCACATACAATGCTGGGCGTGGAGACTCACGCCCACCAGCAGTCAACCAGCAATCAGCACCACATACCGCAGTGCTGGGTGTGGTGGCTCGTACCTGTCATCCCAGCACTGGGGAGGCAGAGACAGGAGGACTGCTGAGTTCGAGGCTTGCCTGGGCTACATAGTGAGCTCAGAGCCAGCCTGAACTACAAAGCGAGACCTTGTCTCAAAAAAAAAAAAAAAAAAAAGACCCAGCCTAAAAACTCCACTAGGGGAATCTGGAATAGGCCAAAGTCTAGAATCAGATTTGCTTTTTGAGTAGGGAAGATTTTGAAGAAACAACTAGATGTCCTGCCAAGGGGACTACATGTTGTTATCTACAGTAAGGTGGAGACCCTAGAGAAGGGTCCTTTGTCTCAGCCCTCATCATGTTTACACAGCTCATCCCAGACAGCATTCCATTCCAGTCAAGGAACCTCCAGGAGACAGAGTTCAAGCGTCATAACCTGGCTGGGTGGGCAGTAGGACTTCTGTCCACAGAAGCAAAAATAAAGTTCAGGCTTCAGCATCTGCTCCACATCTGGTTACCTCTGCTGAGGAGGTGTATTCTGAGTACCTCGTGATCCAGTGATCCCAGTGGAGCCTGGGAACAAGGTGAAACTGGTCAGGGTACAGACTGGTCTGCAAGGAGCATGCTAGTTTCCATGGTAATGTTAGAGACTGAGGAAGGGAGTGGGCTAAAGGGACTTGGGTAGTAGTGGCCTGAGCTTTTGAGAGCTCTGCCTATTGGTTTGGTCTCTGGTAGTTGCTTGGATGGTCATTTAGCTATTGCCAACAAGGCAATAAGCATCAATACCCTATGCAAATGATGATCTCTGTCTGCCTGACCTTGTCTCTTTGTTTCTGTGTGTGTGTGCATGTGTGTGTGTGTGTGTAAATGTCTATTTTTCTTGTTATTGGCAGCAGGAGTTATATGCTCTTTGTTCAATACAATCACACTAAATTCTGAATATACAGTATCTTGAATTCTTGGTGGAGCTTCAGCTTTTGGCACTCAAGAAACTGAAACAGAGCAGACTGGAGGTGGAAAAACACCACAGCTTAATACATTTTGAAGGACAGTGAAGAAAGACCTTGGCCCCAAATCAGATTGTTCCTGATCTAAAATTAAAAGCAACTTAAGCTTCAGCATTCAAGAAGAATGGCAGATAATGGTTGTGAGGGTAGGGAGAGTGATTGCTTTTCTTTTCACCTCATGGCTGGAAGCAGACCTTTCCAAGATTTCTTTAGACAGGATTATTTACTGTCTTTAAAAAAAAACTTTGCACTTTGCATGAAGATTTGCAAATGCCAGGCATACGGCATGACGGGTGCCTGGCCAAACCTCTTGTGGTTAGTCTTGAAATGAGATCATTTCCCTGTAAGAAGGAGGTCAGGTTGCAAAAAGGATAATTCGTTTGGCTGCATCAATATGTAGGCTGCAATAAAATCACACAAAAAATTTTGTTGCTCTGCCATACCAGCAATCCTTGGACACAAATCTGAACTCCCAAAATATCTGCCATCTTCTGCAACCCCTACCTGTATACTCACTTCTTTCATTTTGCCAGTCACTTCTTTAAATGACACATATGATTAGAATTCCACTCTGTGATACAAGTTGAATCTAAGAAACTTTCTAGTTTTTCCCAAATCATCCTCTATTTGTCCAGTCAATGTGAAACTAATTGCCAACCCAATTACCAGATGAGTAGCCTTGTCTACTCCTCTCATCCCCAATTTGATTCAATCAGGAATTATTGGGCACCTAGGGCAGAGCCCAAAGCCCAGAGGGCCAGTTTCCTAACCCAAATGTTTTTGGATCCTTGCGAGAGGCAGAAGGATATGAAATAATTAGGGAGTAGTGCAAAACCATTCCTGAAAATGAGCTAGTACCCCGCCAGGGTGCAAAGCAGCTGAGACAGGAGAAAGGCTTCATGGGATAGGGTTGTTCAAGAAACTCAGTAAAGAGATAGAACTCAGGAAAGGCCCATTTCTGCATTAATCAGCTTTCCATTACTAAAATACTACCTCAGATGATCAACTTAAGAAGAGGAAAGGTTTATTTCATTGCTTTTGGGACCATGGTGAGACAGTACATCTTAGTAGAAGCCCATGATAGAGCCAAGCTCCTCATAGCAGTCAGGAGGCATAGAGAGGAGAAGGAGAGGCAGGGTCTTCAAACCCCCTTGAAGAAAATACCAATAGTGACTGAAAGATTTCTTACGAGACCCCATTTCTTAAAATACCTGCCATTTCTCAATAGTATCAAACTGGGGATCAAGCCTTTAAATCAAGCCTTTGGAGGACATTTAAAATCAAACCATAGCAGTTTCCTTTCCTATTTCTCCATCTAAACAAGTTGCAAGGGGCTTATGGAATGATGCCTGATTCAAACTTTGGGCTTTTCAGGTGTACTCAGAAGTTCTGCTAATGGCAGATAAGACATGTTTGAGTTATCGATCCTTCATAAAGGCCACAGAACTAAGCATAGGACTACACTAGGTAAAAGGGCTTTGTTAAACATCTGATAGTCCTGGGAAGAAGTGTTGGCTCTGTTATTTAGCTCTGAGTAGCATATTCAAATTTTCCGAGCCTTAACTTCTCAACTACAAGATGGGGATAACACCGTTGAAGCATCTATTATCTAGAGATGTTGTGAGGATTAAACAAAGATTTTACACGCAACAGTATAGGATTTAACACATAGTAGTGACTCAATAACTATTTTGTAATTACTTTTCCTTCTAGGATTCCAAACCTTAACGTTTTTAGAAGCAGAGTGTGCTAGTGTCCAACACAGAAGTGGTAATGAATAAACAAGAAACTACGAGCTTAAAGACCATCTGCAGCTGTTGATGATCACCACAGACCATTTGGCTTCCCTATGTTGGCTAGAGATCAATTTCTGGCTCTTTCTTTTGAGAGGCTGGAGGAACACAAGTGACACTTCCTCCCTTTTATCCCTATTTGTTGATAATAGAAAGGGCACTGGAGGAAACCACAAGGTATATTCTCTGGGCTTTGGGTTTGTTGGCTTGTTTGGCAGTAAAAAGGAAGACATAGGGGCCGGAGGGTTAGCTCAGTGGTTCCGGCGCCTGCCGCACAAGCGCAAGGTCCTGAGTTCAATCCCCAGTTGTGGCGAGCCATGACGGCTGCTCCCCAAAGATGGCGGCTGGCAGTAAGCCAGAGACTGCTGCTTAATACGAACCAGCTGACCGCAGGCCTTATGTGGTATCGCCCGTGCTCAGTGGGAGGGGCCTCGAGAGGAGAATGTATATAAGCACCTGATGGGTGGTGGTAATGGTAATAATAAAGCTCAAGTTTGCACTCCGTGGTTGCGGCTCTCTCTGCAGGATCAGCGAGGGTTGCAACACCCAGTAACCACATACGATGCTGGGCGTGGAGACTCACACCCACCAGACATCAATACCACATACCACAGTGCCGGGCGTGGTGGCTCACGCCTGTCATCCCAGCACTCGGGAGGCAGAGGCAGGAGGTTTGCTGAGTTTGAGGCTTGCCTGGACTACATAGTAAGCTCAGAGCCAGCCTGAACTACAAAGCAAGACCCTGTCTCAAAAAAAAAAAAAAAAAAAAAAGGAAGAGATAGGCTTGCAGCACATTTCAGCTCCATAAAAGACAAATTAATTATCCCCAAGTAGAAGCTGACCTTTAGCTGGCCCCAGCTCCAATGCCTCAGCCACAGCTGCACCTGCTTTGAAGATGACAATATCCACTTGCTAAATACTAATAATTAGTCACCAAAGTGGGAAAAAGAATGCAGAGCAAAGTGAACCTGCAATTACTGTACTCACGCGCATCCCCTGCACCCTTGGAGGCCCCATTACCCTAGCGCATTACCATAATTGGACTGACGCGTTAACTGCATCTTCCATTCTTGAAAGTGTCACTGTCTCCATTTCCTACCCCTCAGTTCCCCAAGCTTCTGGCCCGTCCTGCACTGTGCCGTAGGGCGAGGGCTGGCCGCGGATGTCAGAGCTGTGAATTTTCCCAGGAAAGCCAGATGACCCAGGTGCGGGCTGCGTGCGCGCACAGGAATCTGGGACGAAGGTCACCGCCCCAGCCCCATCCCTTACCCGGCTGCTCCCACTCTGAACTCCACCTCCACTCTTACGGCCAAATAACCAAATCACAGGTGGCGCTACTGACCAGTGATACAGTGTCCTGGGTTCCGCCTCTGGGATCCCAGCTCCTTCCGGGAGCCACTTGTGTCGGTCGCAGTCTGCTCCACGCGGGGCCTGAACCTGGGGATCTGTGGTGAATGCCTGACCCCAGGAGCCCAGGCAGCCCAAAGCAAGGCTAGCCGTCCAGCTAGCTTCTGACCCGAAATGAGGAGCAGGTTAGCTTCGGTTCACAGAAGGAGATGGGCAGGGGCAGGTTGGCAGCATGGTGCCCAGCCACTAGCCCTGCCTAATGAGCTCAGGGCTGGTGGCCCAAGGCTCTCTCTAGCTGGCAGCCTTCACCTGACCCTTGCTGCCTCAGCCCTGCTTTAGGTGGGGATCAGTGTCATACTGATCGAGAAAAGGCTGCTGGGTGTGAGCACCAGATATGGCTGGCAAGGAAGCAGATTCCTGCTGCTGACCTTTCCAAAGCAAAAATCAGTTTGTAAAGTGTGTTCCCTTCTTCCCCATCCTTTCCACCACATTTATTTTCCCTTTGAGTGCCAACAGTCTTTTAGTTACAAGTCCCTGCAACTTTCCAAGTCAAGAAGACTTGGTTTTTGGCTGTGTCCACACCCTGGGGAGCCAGGCCACTGAGAATGCTCCCCTGGCCTTTCTCCTGCCTGAGAACTGTAGCAGGAAAGCACAAGATGTAACACAAAAGTTGGTTTGTCTGAGAAGCAAGGATACAAAGCAGAGGTGTGATGTCTATGATCCCGCTTGGGACTTCTGTGTTGCAGAAGTCCAAGGGTACCGACCCCAGCAGATTCGGGATCCTCAGTGCCTCATGAAATGTGTTATAAGACCAAAAAAAAAAAAAAAAAAAAGGTGTTCCTAGAGACAGGCAAGGTTATGTAGTTCAGGCTGGCCCTGAGCTCACTATGTAGCCCTGATTCCCCATGCCCACCCCACCCATATGCCTGTAGGCCCTGTCCCTCTGCCTTCTCCCAGAGCTGCTTTGGACCTCTCACGCCCTAGGCTTTTTGCTGTTGATGCTGTTCATGCATGAAATGGTCCACAGGGACAACTTCTGCTCTAATAAGCACCACAGTATACCCTCCCCACCCAAGCCCTTTGGAAGCACATGCATGAAAGTAGTACTTGGTTACCTCTGCCATCATGATACTACTCCCAGTGTGCACCATTTCAAGATTATGGTGACGAGGATTATTAGTGGATGAATCCAGCATTCCATTAAAGAAAAAAAAGGATTAGTGAAAGTATTTACAAAGCAGACTTATTATATAAACACATATTCAAAAATAAACACAACAGGTACATTAAAAAAGAATCCATCCATATGTACAATATTCATGGGCTGTAAGTGTGACCCAGAATGTACCAGAAAGTCTGTCCCATCCTTTTAGCGTTATAGCCCTGTGCCGAGCTCTGTGGGAGACATTCCTTCCTGGGTGGCCAGACATTCACTGCTGGAAATATGCAGGACCAGTTGACTACTTTTATAGAGTGATTTGAGGGCTTTGCCTGACTCTCTAGAGCCCCTGCTCCTCTCTGCTCAACACATTCCCTTGAAGAAGTTGAGAGTTTCAGTGTCATCCTACCAACAGCTGTACACAGCTGTGGGCTGCCCAGGCTGAAGGATCCCAGGCAGTATTTTCTCTCGCTCAGAGTGTGTGTTCTGGCCTTCTTAGAAAGGAGACAGGTCTAGTGCTCTGATTTTGCTCCCTGATAAGGAAGGTAGTATTCAGACTTTGGCTGCAGAAGATAATTCTTTATAGCCGAAAGGGAGAGGGAGACGTGCTTGGCACTGAGGCATCAGATGTTGGAGAAGAAGAGAGAGCCTGTATGTCTCAAAGTGGAATCTGACTTCATAGAACTTAATTGATTGCCTCAAACGTAGCCTTAAATCAACATTAGCAGCAAGAGACCAGCTCTTCTTTACATGGGTGCCTAAAAGTTCCCTGAAAGCTGGACTTAACGTGACTAGCCAGACAAGGAGGGAGAAAAGAGTAGGGCAGGGGAAAGAGCGAGGTGATACAGTGTTTTGCTTTTGTTGTTGTTGTTTTGTTTTGTTTTTGTTTGCTTTTCGCCTCATAGTTCAGGCTGTCTCTGAGCTCACTATGTAGCCCAGGCGAGCCTGGAACTCAGTAATCCTCCTGCCTCTGCCTCCTGAGTGCTGGGATTACAGGCGTACGCCACCAGGCTCTGTATTGTATGTGGTTACCGGGGATTTAACCAGGGACCTTGTGCTTGCTAGGCAGGCACCAGAACCACTGAGCTAAATCTCAGGCCCTACAGTGGTTGTTTTTTAAATATCCCTTCACCTTTGTGCTTAGGTATCAACTGCTCAGTCTGAAGTAAAGTTAGGCTTCAGAGTGCGGCCAGACCTTATCCTCCGTGGGCCAGCTGTGGTGCAGAGGGCAGAGAGGAGCAGCGGGCAGACTGCCTGAGCGCAGGGACTCAGGTCTCCTCTCCGCTCCAGAGCAGAGAACATGCTGTATCTCCTCCTCTGGCCAACAGCCTCCACCTCACCGAGTGGCTGCTTTCAGGAGACAAATGATCCCCATTAATTCCTTCAGGTAATGAGCCAGTCGGTGCCATCATTAATTAAACTCATTAAAAGACACAGGCCTCGGAGGTTGGCACACACTTCTATGCCACCCCAAACATTTCATTTCACTGCATCTCTGTGTGGGGTGACTACTTAGGCAGGACACAGGCCCCCGAGATTCTGCAGAAAGAAACCACAAACGTGCCAGCTAACGACGCATTTGGCTTCTGGCTCATGCATTCATTTATTCATTCAGCTAACTAGCAAGCAGCACCTGCCGTGCTAATGCTGAGGGACAGAGAGGAAGGTGAGACCCGCCATTCCTCATCAAATCGCAGACGCTTCGGCACTCGACTAACACAAAGCATTTCACAAACCTGAGAAACTCCGAGGAAAAGGGGCTGTCACAGTCCCTGATCCACAGACAAGAAAACTAAAGAGAGCGTCGGGTGGCTCGCTGCCGAGGGCTAGGACATGTGCAGCCTGAGTTATTAGAAAGGCTCAAGGGTATTTTGTGAGGATGCCGTAGTGTTAATGAGGCCCAGGATGGCAGGAACATAGAATATTCCGTGAGCCTTGTTTAGCAGGCAGCACTGACAGGGATTCAGAAAAAGGGATTTGCAAGGCAGAAAGGAGGTAAGTTTAAAACATCCTAAACTTCCAAAAGGCAAAAAGTAATTCTGGGATATTTCTCGGAGGCTGAACGGAAAATTGAGGGGGGCTCAGATGTAAGTTTATCCTCCAGATCTGTCATGCTGTCGGGGCTGCGAGCAAGAGTGGATTCCATTGTTTAGACCTCTTTTTCCATCATCTACTTTATCATTCTGGGCTGTTTTTCCATAAGCTAAATATGCCTTCTCCTGTCTAAACACTTGGTTCCAGGCAGCCCTCTGTGCGGAGCGACCTGTCTTCTTGTCTCCCCGGCACCCTCCCACCCTGTGTGGGGCTTTGGCTTGGCTCCAGCCCCGCCCGCTCCTGCCTCCTCAGTTGCCTGCCTGTGTGGCCTGTGTAGCCTCTTGGTACGCAAAGACCTCTTGACTTGTTCGGCTCTTTTAGTCCCCAGAGGTCAGGCTGCCCCGGCCCCGAGGCATCCAAGTGCCGAGCAGAAAGAAAGAGAGGGATTGCAGGGCTCAGTGAGACTCAGTGCACGAAGTAGCAGGTCTTTACCTGATTTCCCCCAAGCTTCCGTCCCTGCCCGCAACACTTCGTGATCCTCTCTCTTCTTAGGAGAGCTCGGCCCCTTCTACCCTTAACTCCCTCACGCACGACTGTGTCTCGCTCTGACAGCAGAGTGCACAGTAGGCTTAAACTTTGCTTACTGAATAAATGAGGATGTCAGACACCGGAGCACGAGGGCAGGCTGCCAACCAAGGACCACGGACGGGCTTCCTATTATACCCTCTACCACGGTACTCATGTTTCATGGAGCTCCAGAGCCTCCCAGAACCACTTCTTCCCATCCTCAGCCACCACTGCCACCAGATGCACGTCTGCTTAATTACAATTCATGAAGTGCTAGCCTATTAATAAAACCTAATTAGTCCAGTCATGCCATCCCTCCATGTCATCAGGGATGCAGGGCTCATCAGCCGCTGTGGTATCAGCCCTGAGCAGAATGGAGTTGAACAGGGCCTAGCTCCAGATCTGGCTACCAGAGAGCTTTGAGAGCAGCTCTTCAGAACACCCCAGACTGGGAGGCCCGACGGGTTTCACCCTGCCTGGTTCTTGGTCCTATTCCCACCCGTTGGGTGCAGGCTGGTGTATTGTGCTATGACTGCTTCCCCCATTACACTGGAAGTTTCTCTGAGGACAGGGTTGTTGTGCTTATCAATCTCCAGCACTCCCTACCCCCTCTAACTTTCCCCCTCTGTTAGCTTTCTGCATATGTGAGTGTGCAAGTGCAGCATGGGGTCAGCTGGGGCTGAGGGCGCGCCTGTGAAATCACTCCCACCCCGTGCACACGGGAGGATAAGTGGGGGAGGGACTTGGAGCCAGTGAGGATAAGTGGAAGAGCGCCACGGTTGAAGTGAGATCTCAGCAGCAGGCCTAGAGCCACTAATCCTAGCGATGTGGCTTTGGATTAGTTCCTTAACCTTCCTGGGTCTCATTGTTATCTTTTGTAAAGCAAGGACACCAGAACCTGCACTGTAAATGATTGTAGGATTATATGAAGTAATATGTATATATAATACTTATATATATTAATATATATAAGTATATATAATACTTATATATTAATATATATAAGTATATATATTTATATATAAGTCTATATATGTGTGTATGGTGTAATATTTGAAATATTCAGTTGAATGAATTTTCATAAATTGAACCAGTAGTATTGCAAGCACCTACATTAAGAAACAAAACCTGGCCGGGGATTAGCTCAAGTGGTACTGTGCCTATCTGGCAAGTACAAGGGCCTGAGTTTGATCCCTGGTACAGAAAGAAAAAAAGAAAGAAAGAAGGAGAGAAAGAAAGAAAGGAAGGAAGGAAGGAAGGAAGGAAGAAATGAAGAAAGGAAGAAAGAAGGAAAGAAAGAGAGAAAGAGGAAGGGAAGAAAGGAAGGAAGGAGAAAGAAAGAGGAAGAAAGGAAGGAAGGAAGAAAAAGGGAGAGAAAGAAAGAAAGGAAGGAAGGAAGGAAGAAGGAAAGAAAGAGAGAAAGAAAGAAAGAGAGAAAGAGGAAGGAAAGAAAGAAAGGAAGGAAGGAGAAAGAAAGAGGAAGAAAGGAAGGAAGAAAAAGGAAGAGAAAGAAAGAAAGAGAAAGAAAGAAAGAAAGAAAGAAAGAAAAGAAAAAGGAAGGAAGGAAGAAAGAAGGAAAGAAAGAAAGAAAGAAAAAGAAAGAAGGAAAGAAAGAGAAAGAGGAAGGGAAGGAAGGAGAAAGAAAGAGGAAGAAAGGAAGGAAGGAAGAAAAAGGAAGAGAAAGAAAGGAAGGAAGAAAGAAGGAAAGAAAGAGAAAGAAAGAAAGAAGGAAAGAGAGAGAAAGAGGAAGGAAAGAAAGGAAGGAAGGAGAAAGAAAGAGGAAGAAAGGAAGGAAGAAAAAGAAAGAAAGAGAAAGAAAGAAAGAAAGAAAGAAAGAAAGAAAGAAAGAAAGAAAGAAAGAAAGAAAAAGAAAAAAGAAAAGAAAGAAAGAAACCAACCAACAAACAAAGGGAAAACCGGCATCCTGAAGGCCTTGCTTAGGCTATCTGTGATAAAGTAACTTCTGTGAGGTATTTAGTAAAGTATTTGGGATATTTCATGGACATTTAGAAATTATTACTACTACTATGTCTTCCTCATTTCCAAACACCCTATTTACCAGCACCATAGCTGTCCTAGTTGGGCTTCTCCTCAGAAAGAGAACCAATAGAAAATACATAAAAAGAGACTCATTATGAGGAGTTGACTCAAAGGACTTGGAGTCTGCGAAGTCCCATAGTCCGGCATCTGCAGGCTGGAGGGAGACCCCTGGGAAACGGTGATGTCGTTCTGTCCAAGTTCGATGAATGACCTGAGAGTCAGAAAAGCTGATGATATCATTTCCAGTCTCGCAGCCACAGA
>PVIC010045263.1:0-14725 GCA_004025085.1 Thryonomys swinderianus
TTTAATAAGGCCATGCATGAGGAGTTCCAAGTATTCAATAGGTTGTGTAAGTTTCTTCACATTTTGATTTAAACAGCAGTGTTTAAAAACACTGAGGCTTATTGTTTTTGTTATGAAAAAAACCAAGCTTGACTCTTGACTCAGTTTGAAATGCAAAGAAGTGTTCAGTGTAAAGAAGGAACAGGACTCCATTTTATCATTTCTGGAAAGTATGTTTTCATTATTTTAACTATCAGATCTTAATACCTATCTCTAGCTCTGATCTTTTCCCTGGCCTTCTCCCATACATGGTTAATCACTTGGAGAGTTAGAGATGATGGTTAAACTTACCAGGGCTGTTGGGTAGTTAAATGAGATGATGTGTAAGATTATATCAAAGGCATCTACTATCATTCTGTTCATGTTAGATTAATGAAAAAACAAATCTGTCACTTGTAATATACTTCATATGATCCAATTATGTAAGAGAGTTCATATCTATGAATACAATAAAATCATCCAAATTAACACAGAACTACACCAGAACATTCCTCTTTAAAAGGACCTATAGTTGAGCAATATTTCTCTGTCTAGAATTTGCTTAAATGAATGTATAATGTGAAATAATGTGTACCTATTATTTTTTCTAAAAGTCCACTATAAGACTTGCTAGTATTCATCAACATATAATATATTTATATTAATGATAATAATAAACACATTAGTTACCTTTAAGTACATGACACACATTATGACATTTTTAGTAATTTATATCATTTAATCTTCACAGTTATCCTCAATGGTAGTGATACAGGTCACCAAATAAACCAAGTAAAACTAACTCAAACAAGAGAAGTATTATAACTCTCAACCTACTAGATATGCAAAACACTGAGTTTTCTCTAAAATCAAAGAATGAATTCTAGGAATGCAGGTGGTTAATAGTAGGAAGAATTTTTAAAAAAAGAGTAAGAAGAATTTATAGAGAGAAAGATAGTATCTGCCCAAGAGAGACAGAATGGGGACCAGAAAGAGGGTTGCCTTCCAACAGCACTTCTCAAAGGTGTTTTAAGATGTAAAGCCAGAGGTGAGGGGGGGTACAGAATGGAACAAAACTATAAAATCCAATGGAAAAATCACAAGATGGACACAGGGTGGACAACACCATGACCAACCAATAAGATTACAGGTATAGTCACTCAGGTAATGTTGATTAGGTGGACATAAAGTGGGGAAGTTAGTCATGTAGCAAGCATACATAGATTTTTCCAGAAGGAATGGGCTAGCTAAGGGGTGTTTGGCCCCCAATAAAGATGACTGATATCTATTTAGAATTTCATTTACTCCTATTCATCCCTAGGGAAAGTATGTAGGCATAATAGTTTCTCTCTTTATAATGTTAATCTTTAGTGAATGTGCCTCAATTATTTTCTATGCTGAGGGACTAGGCCTGCCTAACTGTCTTGTAATATTTTTGAATTAACTAAGCTGTCTGCAGTGGTCGTTATTATTATTGCTTTGTGGGTAACTACAGTGATAGAGAAATTAACAGATTTACACAGTAGCATTGCTAAATAGCTAAGAGAAGCATTAGCTCTCAGGTCTGTTGATTTCAAACTTAATTATTTTAATCAAGATATTGCACAAAAATTTTTAAAATATCCATGGAAAAATAGAAGACTGGCTTCATAAAAATCCACTTTGCAACAAGAACATTATGTTAGAACATTATAAGAATTATCCTTTAGGTCAGAATGAGAGCAGGTATCTAGGATCTTGGTCTCAGATAAGTATGAGAATAAAAATATAGAAATCATCTGCAGTGGTTATAGTCAATCAGAGTTGTCAAGTGTGTCTTACTGAGTTTTTTGCTTTTCTCTGTATTTTCTATTTAATTCAGATGTTAAAGTGAGGGACCAAAAGAGTAAAAGGCAATTCAAAGGTAGAAAAAGAGTTCTGATCCTATCATCTTTTATCCTGAGGGCCAGGCTTCAAAAGCAAATACTCTCTAGTTTTTCTTTGACTAATGTATGCAGAGAAGCGATCAGTCTTCAGAATGATCAAAAGCACTGGAGAGATCCAGGTGAACAGTAAAAATGCAGCTACAGAATCTCACCAGGCCATTGCCACTATAAAGGAAGTGTTGACATTTTAGCTATAGTTAGGAAGGTGATCATAAAAATGATGTTAGTCCCCTTGGAAGAAAATTTCTCATAAGAATGTAATGGGACAGTTTAAAATAGGCAGCAATGGTGGCCTAGATGGAGTCATTGTTTGAGGAGCATGTCATTTTTCCATTGCTACAGAACAAATAACTAGAAACTTAGCATCCTAAGACAGCATACATTTAAGATCTCAAATACTCTGCAGGTTGGAAATCTGGGCACAGACTAAGGCTTTTCTATTCTGTGGCAGACAAGCTGCAGGCAAGTTGTTGACCGGATCCACATGAGAGAGAGACTCAAGAGTTTTCATCCAACCTTCTGTAACTGTGGCTAAGCTTGAAGTCTTTTCCATTGTATGACTGAGGCCGTCGCCTTTAGAGGTCCCTTCATATAAAGTCCTGAAAAATGTAAATTATTTTATAGTTGTCAGAAAGTGGATCAGTGTTCGCTCAAGGAAGGAAGGGGTGGATTAGCTAAGGGCAAGAGGGCATTGAAGGGATGATGAATTGGTCAGTGATCTAGACTGGGATGAGAATGCCATAGATGCAAACATGTGCTAAAAACTGCACAGGCAAAATGTCTGCATTTTATGGAAAGTCAACTATATAGAAACTGATTTTTTAAAAAAAATAACATGGTAGGAGTATGACAAGAATGTAACATATTACACTCAGTTCTGCTTAAGAGATCCTTTAGCTTGTCACAGAGGAAACACACTTAGGATGAGGCAGACCTGCTTTGTAAATTTAGTTTAGGTTTAGTTATTCAGCATTTATTTTTGGAGTGCCTGTTATATGTAGTTACACTGTGTTATTTTTGGAGTGCCTGTTATATGTAGTTACGCTGTGTTATTTTTGGAGTGCCTGTTATATGTAGTTATACGCTGTGTTATTTTTGGAGTGCCTGTTATATGTAGTTACGCTGTGTTATTTTTGGAGTGCCTGTTATATGTAGTTACACTTCGTACGTCGTGTCTCGTAAGATGGTTACAATGACTTTGTCTTGTAGTAATTTTGGGTGGGTTGGGTCATTCTCTTCATAAGGTGCTACAAGAATTTATCCACAACTATTATTAACAACTTTTGGTCCAAAATAGAAATCCTTAGTGTTTTAAGAAATGCTACTCAGAGCAGGAGACTCTAACTTCTAGAAGTCTTCCAAATATAACTAGCCAGTTTGGTAAATAAATCTTCTTTAATTGAATATACTAAGAAATGTCTGTGATTCTGTAAGTACATAATTTAGGGAAAAGGAAGGAGAGATTCTTTTTCTTCTGATATTTAAGTCCATAAACAATAATTTATCTACCACTGTTCAGGACAATGGGCTCTCAACTGAAAAACAAAATGGTCTTGATACTGAGGTGTGGAAAATATCAAGACTGGAGATAACATTAGTTGGGATCAATGACTCCCCAAATAAATAAATAAGATACTTGAATGAGGAACTACATTAGAACCAAAGTCACATCAAAGCTCTGTGTTAATGCTAGAATAAAATGGTTGTGAGGAGAATGTAGCATTATATATTAATACTACATTATATATATATATTAATGTCTTAATCAGGACCAGACACTTGAGAGATGAACTTGACACTAGCGAGATGAAACTTGAAGCTAAAAATTGAAATTTTATAGTGACTGGGCTTCCCTGAGCCCTGTGTTATAATTTCCCAACTCAGACCCATATTCAACTATATGTAAAAATAGAACTTTATAGTGGGTACATAGAAAGTAACAGGTACACAGTACAATAATCCTGGAAAATGGCTTATCTATCATGCATATCAGTCTACTTCATTTATAGAGTAAGATATGGCATGAATGAACACATTTCAGGGTACAGGGCAGGGACTGAGTCTTTAAAAATTGCTTCATACTTTAAATTTCACATTTATTTATATAACTGTGAAGCTATGATCACTGTTAAATGAAAAAGATTTCTGAAAAGGTTAGTATGTACAGATTCAGAACATTTGAGAGTTGAGAAAAAGCAGTTGGGAGAAGAATCATTTGGTCGAAATTTGTGAAGATGAAATTTACAATAATTTTTAGGAGTGATAATATTTATAATTTAATTAAAATTATTTAAAATATTTATAATTTAATTAAAATTATTTGAGTAAGACTAAAATTATACTTTTATTTTATGATTAATTAATTTTCTCATTGATGAGATAAAATACTTTATATTTTATCTATATATTATAAAATATTTTATATCTATACATATATAGTGACTGGATTATATATTATATAATATTATATATTTATATTTATATATTATAAAATACTTTATATATTGTAATTTAATTAAAATTATTTAAAATATTTAATTTAATTAAAATTATTTGAGTATGACTAAAATTATACTTTTATTTTATGATTAATTAATTTTCTCATTGATGAGATAAAATACTTTACTCCCAAAGTTTTTTTGTTTCTGTTTTTGTTTTGAGACAGGGTCTCGCTTTGTAGTTCAGGCTGGCCCTGAGCCCACTATGTAGCCCAGGCAAACCTTGAACTCAACAGTCCTCTTGCCTCTGCCTCTGGAGTGCTGGGATTACAGGCGTGAGCCACCACGCCCGGCCTTTACACCCAACATTAAAGGAGGGAAGGTTTATTTAGCTCATTTGAGGATGTTCCAGTTCATAGTTGGCTGGTTCCAAGGTAGGGTAGCATGACAGAGGGGCACTGCAGAGGAGAAACAGTTCAAGGTAGGTAAACGGCAGTCAGCAGCAAGCAACTGGTAACAATTCTCCTTCTGTCTGCCATATTCCATTCAGCACTCACAGCCAGAGAGGGGAACCCTTAAACCTACCAGAACTATGCCAAATCAATCAGTGGACTAATTTAATAACCAAACATCTTTGATCTCAACATTATACATTTAATACCAGCCATCTCTACAAAGTCCTACTTATGACCATATGAGGTTCTGCAGGGACATCTAGACTCAAGCTATAACAATAATCATAAAGTTTTAAGTCATAAATCATGCATTTTCAATAAGTATCTATATCATATGTTTAGTTTTTGTTTTCAATGAAATCTAGTATTTTTATGCAGTAGAAAAACTGCTAATATAGAAATCTGTGCAATATTAGAATATTTTGCTGGGTTCTATAAATATATCAGCTATAAAGAAGGAAGCTTGAAAGTTAGTAGAGTATTTTCAAACACTCAATTACCATATCATTAGACGAAGCCATGCTATTGAAAAATACTTGAATCCAGAAAGTAATAATTAAAATCTAATGCAAAATTATCCTTGATTACAGGATTTGTATCATGTAAGGATTGTGAATGAGCAGCTTTGTGGAATGAATCATGGAAATATACCTTTAAATGCATATTTCATTTTTTAAAAAAACTTGGTCCACCAGTGTATTTAGGGAGTTGGCAAACATGTGACATATTTGAGTAGACTTAGAATCCCCCTTGGGATCAGTCTTTCTTGTTTCAGATTCTTTTCTTTTCCATGCTGTAAATTTAGATCAAATCATTAAATAAAAGGAAAGAAAATCTAAAAAAGATATAGAAATAATATGTAAATTGACTACAAGCCTGGCTTCCAAAAACTTATAGATCAAAAGTAACTGGTAATAATTAGAACTTGTAGATAAGTAAGTTAATTAGAAATCTTTCAGGGAGGTAGATAGGTCTGGCCTGCAAGAAAGCAACACGGAGGACAATCAAGACACATTCACTGAAGGCCAGCATTGTAAAAGAAGAGAAACTACCACACCATCGACCTTACCTTAAGGATTAATAACAGTAATCAATATTCTAAACAGGTATCAATCCCCTGAGTGGGATATCAAGGTCTTATTCACCCCTTCCAGGAAAGATCACTGGTCAAAAATTCTTGTACCCATGCTATATGGCTCCCTTCCCCAGTGGATCTGCATTTAATAACTCTTACCTGAGTGACTATACTTGTTGTAAACTTATTGGATGATCATAATTTTACCCACCTTATTATTTTTCATTGGATCAAGGTTCCCTAAGGAACTGTACTTAGAATTTTACTACCTGCCTATAGTTTTGTCCTGACTTGAACACACCTCACCTTGTGGCTTTGAGCCATATAAGACCTTGGAGAGGCAGAGCTAGTCCCCATTCTGTCTTAAAAGTTATATTTTTTTCAAAATATTTCCTACTCTTAACCTCCACTGTTCCCACAATTCATTCTTTATTTTAAAGAACATGAACTTGTGTTTCAGATATCTTGCAGGTTTGGGAGTTATATTTATTCTTCCTATATCAGTTCTATGAGACAGATCTGTACTAGAAAATTGCTTTCCTTTAAAAAAAAATGTTTTTTTTTTTCCCTGAAAATGAGTGGCCTTTTATTTGTATAACATTGCTCATCCTGAGCTTAAAATACTCAATGTCTTTTGCTTGGTTTCCACTCCAGATTTCTTAAATTATTTTCACATATGTGCATTTTTCTCAAAAATGAGTGGCAATAAAGAAAAGCCAGCATGCTCTATAACTAACCTATGATGTGACTATGTCAATTTACTTACTGGAAATCAACATTACATCGTAAGCTGGAGGCTCAACTAGGGAAAGTTTTGCTTCCAAGCTTCCTCAGGAAATTGCCAAATCCATTTCCTTAAGCTTGTAGCATGAAGGTCTCTCTTAAATCTGATGGGTAGATGGAAACAGCCCGAGCCTGACTGAGACTTTAATTGCATACTTACAAAAAGAGGTGACCCATACCCAACAATGTCAAAAAAATCTCTACCTCCCCTGTTTCTCCTCCCAGTCTTCCAGCTTGAAAGACCTAAATTGTGAAATAGTGGAAGGACATTAAAAGAATCAGATACTTCCTTTTCCCCCTCTCTATATCTTTCAAGTCACAAGTCTGGTTCCTGTGGGAGGAAGAAGAGGCCCAGCAGGAATGTGCTTGAGGCAAGTGAGATTGACTTTAACAAGCCTGGACTTTCAGTGAAAGGTACATTTCCAAGATGTCCTTAAGGAATAAGGAAGTGACACGTGATAGAGATGAAATGTTGAAAACACTGACTGAAGGAAGATAAAAACATTTCATGTTTGTAACCCATGAGATATTCAATAAACCTACTACCTATATGTTTAAAGCTTCCCCTAACTTCCAACTCTTTTATGTTTAAAACAGAACTTTTTTCACTTGGCTTCCCAATTTCCACAAGACAAATGATGTCACAAAGTTACATATTAGAGTGAATTAGATCCAGATACATTTCCCTGCATCATAATGGAATAAGTAAGCAGGGTGAAATCAATGCGCAGGTACATAAGCAGGATGGTTAAGAAGCAATGTCATGAAAATTAGTAATTAGAGAAATAAGCTGAAGAACATATTTGTATGAAAAATGATACATAGTTTGAAATGTTTTCCCAATACAGGTAAGACATTAAAATGAGGTCCTGATATTTATTTCTGATTGCAACTATCCTCTCATTTATGCTTGGAATTTTAAGGTGCATCTTGTGAAGATATATGGCATGTTACAAGAACTCAAAGCCAAGAAACCATGACAACATATCCGATTTTGTACTTCCTTTGCTAAAAGAAGCTGGCCCGTTATGAGGTTAAAAGAAAAGTATTTCCTATGGTAAGTTCCATTATTAAATTATATTCAGTGTATATTGTATTGTGTGTGCACTATTTAATTATAAAATATTTTTACTAGTTATTAGTGTTAAATTACTGGTTCAATTGAACCCATTCCATTTCAAATTGTATGGTATATAAAACAGTGTGTTTGTATACTTATATCTGTGTGTATATTTGTATCTTATGTCCATATTTATATAATGATAACATAGTAACTATAGCAAAAAAGAACTTTTGAAAGATTATGTTCAACTCTAAGCAAAATCAGATCAAATTAGCATCTCAAGAGACCAATCTCTTAAACTGAACCAAAATATATTAAGTGCAATATAAATTCATGTGTTGTAGTAAACCTAATGTCCAACAGAATGAAAAGTAGGGCACAAAGAACTAAGGTATTTTTGCTTGTTTGGCACATGAATAGCACAGAAAAAAATAATTTGAATACTAAAATAGCTTCTAAGATATAGCACAAATAAAATCAAATTTTGTTCAACAGGGATTTTAAGATAATTTTATGTACAATTTAAGTTTTTCACAATATATAATTTTAGTTTGAAATTATTACTTCAGATATGTTAACTAAATTACTAGGAGGTCTTATGTATTATGTGTAACAAAATCATAAAGGCACGATGTAATTACAGAAGAAGGCGGGGAGTAATGCATGGTAAGGACTTGAGCAATATCTGACAACACAGTGGAGATTACATGACAGGTATTATGCATGACTTTAAATATAATTAATGGTATAAAATTTATTCTCCTTTAAATAAAAACATATTTTTATTAAATGTGGCCTAGCTTTCTTAGACTCTTGTCTAAGATATAGATTTCTGTCCCCTCTAATTGGATCACTGAGCAATTATGTAAGTATATATCCAAATAATTGCTTAAGCAAAATATTTTTTTGAATCACAAGAAACTGGGAGAAGTCATTGCCTCTGGGATTAGAATAGTGAAAAAGGAACTGTGCTTGTTTTCCCCAAAGCAGATCCTATGTTAAGAATTTGAAGGTTAAAAAAAGGAAAAGAAACAAAGTTTATGTATATAGGGAGCAGAGAGTTGTAGGGAAGACAGGGGGTTGGAAAAAATGAGAATCAAGATGTGTCATGTACTGGTACAAACCCTCAAAATTGAATGTGATCATAATTTATATATAAAAAGTACCAATAAGGTCAATTTTTAAAAAAGAACGTAGGTGTAAGGTTTATTCAGTAGCTGTCTTGGTAAGGTGTTAAAAGACAGCTATCATATCGATTGGGAGACAGACACAAGGTATGTGCAGAGAGGGCACGGGCCAGACATAGTCCTCTCCTGAGAAATTTATGATCAGGCTGGAGAGAATATTAGGGCGCTGGCCTCTACAGTGAGAGGTTAAGCAAGCTTGGTCGTGTACGCCTTTTAGAAGGGTCTAGGTTTGAAAGTGGTGGCATTTAATCCAGCAGTCTGCTTAAAACCACCCTGCTGTCCTACATCCAGCACAAAATTCAGTGGTTTATTTGCTTCCACAACTACCAATGTGAGGATATGTCTCCACCTGGGTATTTGCCACAGCCTCGGGTACATACAAGGGTGAGAAGGACAAATCAACAGGCTGAAAAGCTGGGCGGACAAAACTAGAACTTACTGCACAGAAAGCAATGTGGAAATTGAAGGAGCCAAAGTGGCAAAAGCCTTAGGGCAGAAATCATCGATGGCCACTCCCAGTGGGGAAGGCAGGGCAGGACCCAGTGTTCACACACAAAATGATGAGTGTGGAAATAAAACAGATCTTAACAGCAAGTCACTATCCTGACTCTCATTTTTGACAAGTTCCAATACTGCAGATTCTGGAAAAACAAAAAAAAAGCCACTTATTCCAAAACACAGAGAACTTTTTTTTTTTTAAACCAACTCCTTTATTTTTTTTCTTTCTTCATTGTTTTTTGAGAGATTTAAGGTTTTTATTTTTTTCTACTTTTCCTTTTTTTCATCTTTTAAAATTTTATTTTGGTATGCTTCCTTCTTCCTATCTTGTTTCTCTCTTCTTCCTCTTCTGTTGTGTTTTTATCAAGTTCTATAATTTTTCTTCATAAGATCTTTAACACACTTTTTTCTTTCTTGTATTTCCTTTACTTTTCAAATTTTATTTATTTCATTCTCAGTCTCCACCCCCTCTATCTTTACTAGTATTATTGAATTTTTTAACTAGTATTGTTTTAATTTTTAAATATTTAGTTAAATCTACACTATATTGAAATTTTTTTCTTAATGGTGGTATAGTTTGTTTGCTTAATAGATACTTCTTGTATGCCAATACTTAGACTGTCTTTATGTCTAAACTGTAATTATAGAACTCTTTTTACTGTTAAGGGTTTTACAGGGATAGCTTTACTGGTTGTTGTAGTATGTTAATATCCAGTCTGTCTTTGACAATGCTATTGTTGCTGACTTTGTTGCTGTTGCCAAGGTGTCATAGTTGTTGCTATTGGTTAATTTTTACTGTATGCTAACATCTGGTTTCTTCTATAGTCATCAATAATATTACAGCTTATTTCCAGAGAACTAGGTGTTGGGCCAGTTACACTGGTCCCTCTTCTACCAAATTAATGAAAATGGTTGTATTTTGTGGCAGATGTAAAAACCTATGCAAATAGCCATAGCCATAACACTAAGTCACTTACAACAAAGTCTCTCTGCTATAATAGATCTGCAAACATCAGCAGAAGAATAAAAAAATAGAAGCATGAAGAGATAAGATAAAAACAAAAAAAGATTCCAAAAACTTCCAACTCTCCCAAATTACACAGTGGATGGAAGGAGAAGAAATAAAAATTAAAAACCTGAATTATGTGAAATGGTAAAAGAGGGGACAAAAAAGTGATTTATGATGTGTTTTGAGAGCTCAAGATAATATAACTAAACAGATAGCAAACAATAAACAAAGATACCAGTGAATTTATAGAAGGCACTAATAACAATTTAGCTGATATACACAAAATGATACAAAATATGAATGAACAGTTTAGCAATGAAATCCAAGAGGTAAAACTTCTATTGAAAGTATGGGGAGTAGAAATGACTGATAGGAGGAGAGTGTCAGAACTAGAAGGCTGAATGATACTTGTGACCTATATTCAGATTCCTTAAAACCAACAAAAGAAAATGGGTCAGGCACCTGCTATATGAAGCAAAGAAGACTAATCTGTGATTAATAGGAATTCAAGAAAAATCAGAAGGCAGCCCAAATGTCATAAAAATCCTGTTTATAGAAATAATGGCAGAAAATCTCCAAAGACTGTAGAATTAGTGTACAGAGAAGTGATATGTATAGAACCTCATATAGCCATAATAAAAAAGGACTTTTTCACCACCAAACCAACACTTCAAAAATTTCTTAAGAAAGATAAATGATGTGTGTTTACTAACTCCCCATGATGAATGTAGCCCTTGTGCACTGCAAACATACTACTAAAACATTTTCAAAAAGGTGAATGCAAGCAATTCATAAGAGATTATATGGTAAGATGTAAAAAGTTGGAACCAAAAAGCAGAGTATGTTAATGAGCATGTTACCTGTGTGTATTTTTTAGAAAACATGTGAAACACAGATCAAAATTTTCAAATGTGAGAACAGAAAGGTTGGGGCATTTGGCTACGTACTTTGATCCCACCATGACTTGAGAGCAACTCCAGGCTGTTTATTTCTCCACACTTACTGTGAAGAGGAGGGAGGTAGATGTTGCAGGGGCAGAGACACCATGGTGGCCCCAGAGATTCTTTAGTGTAGAGTAAGTATTTATATGCTTCAGATCATCTCGGGTTTTGAGTTACTCTTTCCAGTTTTCTGCAAGTCAAGGGCTGCTTCCTATCCCTGCTCCTTTACTTCCCACACCACTCCTGCACAAAACAAATGTATTAGCAGACTGCATGACAGGTTTGTGTAACAGCCTGGAGAATTTAGACAACTAATTAAAATTGGTTAGTACCTCTCTGTTCTTAAAAAAATCTTGGGCAGCCGGGCGTGGTGGCTCACGCCTGTAATCCCAGCACTCAGGAGGCAGAGACAGGAGGATTGCTGAGTTCGAGGCTTGCCTGGGCTACATAGTGAGCTCAGAGCCAGCCTGAACTACAAAGTGAGACCCTATCTCAAAAAAAAAAAAAATCTTGGGCAATTTTCTATTCTCTGCAGGAATTCTCACTGGACTCTTTCACCATGGTTTCTTGCCATGTGGCCTAGCCTTTTGTCCTCACTTTAAAATATTTCTTTCCTGACTCACACCAATTGTTGGGGCTTGTATCTAGATACCGCTACAAAGTCTCATGCAGTCATACATGGGGCATTTTCTGAGATGGCTGGATCGACAGGGTGTGGTGCTGGGATTGATTCACAGTGTACTTCTGGGCTCAAGCATGCTACTATTACTCTATTCAGAGTAGCCTGGATAAAACAAAAGGACAGAAAGATGGTGTTAATGTCCTTTGTTGCTTTTGCTACCTTCTAACTACCACAAATTGTTTTTCTTCTGCAACACCTGTCCTTTACAAAGGCATGAAGAAAAGAAAAAATTAATAATCAGTTACATGATGGGCAGTGAACCCATCATGCACAGAGTGGTATGTCAGCCATAGCACTGTGCATTAGAGCCAGTCAGTTATGGACTGAACCTCTATGAACTGTGAGCCTTCTAACTGTTCCCAAAACCTCACCTTCTGTATCCTGGCCTGTCATTTTTTTTTTTTAAATCACAGAAGCTCTTCCTCTAAGAGTAGTATCAGCTAAAAATTTTTATCCTGCTGCATATGTAACATTGGACATGATAAAGTATATCAAAAATTTATTAATGTACTTTATTATATAGTATATAATATATATAATACTTTATAAATGTATGGGGTTCTGAGCATTTTTGAAGTAAATTGTATTGATTAGTCTTGTCCTCTTTACAGCACTTGCTTTGCCTCTTCTTTCCCAAATAGCTTGTGTTGGATTGTTTCAAAGCCCTGATTGCTGATGTTTTGACTTTTTGTATTTTCCCAAGAAAACTCTGTGTAGGATGGGTTCACTGCCCATCATGTAACTGATTATTAATTTTTCCTCTTGTTCATGCCTTTGTAAAGGACTTAAATTCTTATAGAAGAGATATTTCTGCCTTTTGGTGAAGAAAATTTTCACTCTTCTACTCAGCAATTTAATTTTCCTTCACCCACTTGAGTAGAACTAGGACACTTGCTATGTAATTAAAAACTCTCCAAGCCACATAAGTGGTTGACATTACTGTCTAATCATCTCTCAGCTGATGTCATGCATTACCGTGGCACCAGCTGATTTTCTTTTATGATTATCGGAGGATACATGTGAAATACTCAAATTGACTTCAAAAACAGACTTGCATTAGAAGCTAAAGTCCTTTAACCCAAGCTGAGATGAACAGTTAATACAGGAAGTCTTCAGGGAAATCATTGTGTTATTTATTTGCTTTGGAGAGTTTAACATTAACATTATCTTTCATTTGCCATGGGGAGTTTGAGTAGTTGGTTAGCCAACACTACAAAATAGAAATGGTAAATGAAAAAATTCTTTCCGATCCCTACTCATCCCAATCCCTTGACCAAGAGGCGATTTTACCCAATTATTCTCTCTTGAGAGATGTGATCTGATGCAAATATAATTTTAAGTAAGTGTTAGACCCAGCTTACCTTAATAATCTAGTTCAGAACTGATCTTTAATATTTTCTAAAGATTCTTGCCCATTAACATTCATTGAAATAAACAACTTCTAATAAACCATTAAACCAGTTCGTGCAATAGCGAAACAGCTCAGATTCATCTGCTACAGATTTTTAGGTGCCTATAACAGAAGTTTATTAACCTTCAGGTAAACAAATTATCAATCTACTGCTAGTCTTTTTCAGTGAAGTGGTCTGACTAGTATTGTCTAAGAATGTCTCCAATCAGGAAATGAGAATTTAAAATGACTGTATCAAGCTAAACACACACACATAGACACACACACACAGACACACACACACACACACACTTGTCTCCCTACTAAGGAGCAATAGATAATAATGCTATTAATGCTTGAAAAAAGAAAACAGACCCAGAGAAAAAGAAAAAAAATTACAGAAGCAAGATCATTTTTCTGTTTTCTATTTTCCCTCTCTACCATGTGCACACAGGGTAACTGGGCACAGCTAAAATGTATGGGCTACTTGTGCCAAGTCTATGGTCTGAAATAAAATATGTGATGTTGTTAATAATACTTCATATTTGTATTGGAACTTATGTTTTCCAAAGTGCTTTCACATAAATTGTTTCATTTAGAGAAAAGCACAGCACAGGTGTCTTATGGATTTGCAGCCATTAAAATTGCTAATTCTTATTAAAGCAATCTAATATTTCAGGTTCTATTTTGCTCATTTATTTTATCCTACCTTCTGATTCACAAAGAGATTTTATTACGGTGATGTAAAATGTTGGTCATTTTCCAGTTATTAAAATTTTTCCTCAAATAAAATCATAGAAGGTTTAAGTTGGAAAGAATTTTGGAGACATTGCATTGTAGCTCTTTTGTTTTGTAGATGAAATAGTAAAGTTTATAGAGACTTTAAGAAGTGCGTGTGGGCGCGCGCACACGAGGAGGAGATTAAAGACTTCTGGAACAAAATGGTGACTGCAACCCAATTTCTGAGCAGCAAATTGCACTTGAAACACTACCCTTTGTTATCTTTTTGTGTTTTGGAAGAGACTTTTCTGAAAGACATGCATTCAGAATTTAAACATTATATATGTAAAATACATAATTTTTTCTCGTACAATATTACCAAACATCTATTTTATTATTTTCATTAAATTAGAGATTCTTAGATTCCTAATCAAGTGCTGTTTTCACTTTTCCTTTATAGACCTTTATAAGAATCTTGTCAAAGTCAGGCCGGAGGATTAGCTCAGTGGTTCCGGCGCCTGCCTCGCAAGTGCAAGGACCT
>PVIC010045264.1:0-14701 GCA_004025085.1 Thryonomys swinderianus
AGAAACAGGAGGCTGTTGAATAGTTTTAAGCAGGGATGGCTTTGAACCATTTTTCCATTTTAAGCCATGTTAAAATAGAAAGGAGGAAAATTTGGAAGCAAAAATGAACAGGACCTTTCAAATGAAAATGCCTTTTTCAGGAATTTAGAAATATTATTAATAATTTTGAAACACCAAAAAGAAATAGGGAATACATTTCTGTTCTTATTGTCCAAAGTACAGGTCTGCTTCTGATGCAATTGCTCTCTTTTCTGTTTCCTTCTGGACTCAAGTGCCCATTGCTCAGCATGGGCTCCTGAAAATCCCTCCTGGCTCTCCCAAGTGCTGAGCTGAGGGCTTACATGACTTGGGGCCATGGATACAGAGTTTATGAGAACTGAGTCTAATGAGTGGGCAGCTCCAGTGTTTGACATAAGCAAAGTGAAGAAGTGGCATGTGTTTTGAGACTGACTGGCACCAAGGGAGACAAAGCTGGCAGTGTAATTACGCCAAGCATATAATATGATACAATCGGCTGCCGACTCCAATGTGCCTCAAGTGCTGTGAAAGGGCAGAGTGCTCCAGAGCTGTGTGTCCATGCTCTTGGGGGCCTGAGAAGACTGCAGCCCCTCCTCTTCTTTCCATCAGCCACGCCAAGGGCATTTATTGAGCACATATTGGATGTCAGAGACATAACCCATCTCGGGTACGCAAATGTAAATAGGACATGAATCTCTTTCTCAAACAATAGCTCTCTGGCTACTGCCCCTGGTCCCTGTCAACAAAGACTGCACAAATGTCTCCCTCGTTGGTTTAAAATAAGTTTCCAGTAATAAAGGCATCTCTGCTGGCAGTCTCACAGAGTTTCTGCAAAGGTCTCTCCATTTTATATTTAGCATGGTGGACATACTTGATCTTAAAAGACAAGGCTGTCCAGGAATTCAGTTTTAAGGAATTGCCTGGAAGACTGTTGGCACCGTTTTGTTCTAAGGAGGGAAAGCATCATTGCTTTGTATCTTCATTTGTTTTATATGCTGTCAGAATACTCATAGTGACTAACTGGCCAATTCACAGAAAAGTAAGTAAGTCCCCAAAAAGAAATGACTCACAAGTAGCTTTGATACAGCCTCTTCTTTCTTTTTCTTCCTCCCTCCCTTCCTTTCTTCTTGCTTTTCTTTCTTTCTTTTCAACTTTTTACCTCTAATTTCTTCCTAGTAAAATTTGTTAGTAGACTGCTATTTTGTTTGCTTGGTTTTGAATTTTTGTTTGTTTGTGGAGGTTGTCGGCTATCAATTCATTTATTGCTCTAGATCAACGGTCTGTACATACATACACAGTATACTCAAACTCAGGGCTGCAGGAAGGAGACACGGACTGGGTTTGTGGGTGACATTGTATAATTCAACGATGTCCAAACACTTTACACGTATCCTAATTTAAGAGTTGCATCATGGGCCGGAGGGTTAGCTCAGTGGTTCCGGCACCTGCCTCGCAAATGCAAGGTTCTGAGTTCGATCCCCAGTAACCACATAAAATGCTGGGCGTGGAGACACGCCCACCAACAATCAACACCGCATACCACAATGCCGGACATGGTGGCTCACGCCTGTAATCCCAGCACTCGGGAGGCAGGGACAGGAGGATTACTGAGTTCACAGCGGCTTGCCTGGGCACCATAGTGAGCTCAGGGCCAGCCTGAACTACAAAGCAAGACCCTGTCTCAAAAAAAAAAAAAAAAAGTTGCATCATGTAATCTGTATCTACTCTATGAAGCAGGTACTCCTAACTTCTCCCTGTTACAGATGAGGAAAGAGGTGAAATGGATGATTTGCAAAGGTTATTCAACCCCAAAGTGATAGAACCAGGATTTGAATGAAGACTTTGCTGAGTCCTAAACTCATAATTCCCTTCCATATTCTTGGAACAAGCACTTCATGAGCATCTACTTACTACAGAGTCCCTAACACTCGATCTCATTATGATGTCTTACTAGTCTCAAGTTCAGTTGATTTTGTCTTGCTGAATATAAAAGTAATGTGTTCTTATATAGCAGGTTTTGGCAAATCAAATTCTGTGAGCCAAATCCAGCCCTGTTGAAAATAAAGTTTTACTGGTGCACAGCCACTCCCACTCATTCACATATTGTCTTTGGCTGCTTTTGTGCGACACAGACTTGAGTCCTTGTGACAGAGACCATATGGCTCACAGGGCTAAAAATACTTACTATCTGGCTCTTTACAGAAAAAGTCTGCCAATCCCTAATGCAGAGCATAATCATATTGTTTCTTTCATGAAGTTCTTTCCAAGGGATATACTGGTGTTATTTAACAACTCCGGATTGGTTTAGTTGTAATATGAATATATTTTCGTTCAACTCTACAAACTTTTACTGAATTTAAAAAACAGTGTCAGAGGGGTGGGAGGATTTCTGCATGATGAAGAAAATGCAGCATTCTCAAAGTGTAAAATATGGCGCTTCTTTTGAGTGTTTCTAAAATGTCCTGGTAGGTTTTTTGCTAATCTGTGGAGTTAGGTGCCATTTTTAAAATGTCACTTGCTCCCACACACATGCACACACACATGCATACATATACACACCTGTCCATCTACCTGTCCGAGAGTTCTCATCGTGGCTCACTGGTCAGTTACTGCTCTTTTACAGGAAGAAGCAAAAATAAAAAACATATTATGAAACTTATAAACACACTTTCTATTACCTCTTACAGTTTAAACAGCTGTCAAAAACTTCATAGTTCTGGAATAGAGAGAACCAGGGTGAGTGCTCTGATTCCAGTTTTATCTTCATCTTTAAAGTTACACAACCTGCAGATAAATTATAAGTTAGTACAAAGATTCCCACCAATGACAAACTGACTCACTGTCCTCTGACTCCTTTCATCTTTCTGGATTCCACTTCTAAGGCTCTTTACATTCAGTCAAGACAGAATGTGCCATTTGCCAACATCTCAGAGAGGATGCCAGCTTGGGACACATTTCCCACTTTACCTGTAACAAAAGATATTACCATGACTGAAGTTTATCCACAATTCGTTTATAGCCCATAGAAAAAAGCTTATATACAGTGTGGTGAAACATTGCATGTTTGTTCTTGTACAGCAATAAAAGTAGAATGAAAGGTTAAAGTGACTTTTGTTAAAAGATAACAAACGATTATCCTAGAAACACCAAGCCATTGTAGCACTATTTTGGTGAATGTTTTCTTTCATCTTTTTTATTGCCAAATACCTGCTTGATCTGAGGACCAAAACCACAGTTTCAGAACAAGAGATGTCAAAGAACGGAGTCGTCCTATTTCCTTTGGTTGGCTGGGGTCTCAAAATCTTCTGCCCACAATGCTCTCATATGAATAGGAGTTATTCTTTCATGATGAAAATGACAAAAAGAAAGGATAAAACATTCAAACAAAAAGTGAGGCTTTTAAAAATACAGTCCAATTAAATATCACTTAAATAAAAGTAATTGTGTGTTTTCTATTATGGATGAAGATCTCTGGAAATCCCAAGTTTTGGGATTTCTCTAAATTATGAATACTCAAATCTCCACTGATGTCAGCACTGGATCAGTTTGTATTTTGTATAAAGACACCACTAAGGCCACACTGACCACAAGTCTGGTTACTGTAGGCTCTTGGCGTCAAGAGAAAGTGTTACTGTACAGCAGGATTATGCTTGTTAAATCAGTCAGTCCTGAGAGGATACATGGACTGGTTTATAATTTCCTTTCCAAAGGAGGCAGCAGCATTACAGTGTCCCTAAAAGCAGAAAGTAGAGCCTGGCACAGTAGTGCATGCTTATAATCTCAGCTAGTCCAGAACCTGCCACAGGAAGACCACCAGTTCGAGCCTGGAATGGGCAACTTAGTGTGACTTTGTATTAGAATAAAAAATAGGATGACCTCCAGAAGGAGATCTGTTGCTGATGATCTTGAAGTTTCTGTGCTCTGTAGACAGTGCTGTAATTGGCATGGCTGCTTTTAAACAAAGAGACATTTCTAAGGTTGCTTTGTCCAATCAGAAGATTTGTAGCATTTTTGTCTTTTATAGGGATGATGGAAAAATAAAAATCCTTCGATCCAGAGAAGGAAAAAGAGCTAGAAATGTAGTTTAGTAGTAAGACTGCCCTGAATTTGATCCCCAGTGCTGTTCTGGAAAAAACAAACAAACAAACAGAAAACTGTATCTTCCTCACAAGTCTACAATAACTATACTTAGCACCTGTGTGATGTCTTCACAGGTTTCTACATATAAAAATTAGTTAATTAGCAATTATTACTGTATGCTAAGTAAGGGCAGATTATTATTACCATAATTTTACACACTGAGTAAATGAAAGTGGAGGAGAAGGTGCCAGGAGAAAAATTAAAATTAATAAGTTCCTAGATCACAGGCTTGAGCTGCAAGGACTTTAATAAAGAGCTTGTTTGTTTTAAAGGACATGTGTGAAACCTGAATATTGGAAAAGCTAATTTTCCAGATTAAAAATGTCCCATTGATGAATGAAACCAGTCTTGGGATCCTGTCTTTTATGTACATTTTCTGTTATGATTTTATACCTTTTTATACATCTATAAATTATTGTTGGCAGTGGAATCCATGTAATAATAGGTCTTACTGTTTAAATCTTATTCCTTGTTTTTTTCTCTGCCTTAGGGATATCCAAGTGTCTTTAATATTTTGGAAACCTGAAAAAAGTGTCAGGAGCAGTAAACATGGAGAATTGCATGGCCGAGCAACATGTTTATTGAGTGTCTTCCCTGAGGAAGACACCATCCCAGACCTGGGGAAGGCAGTACTGAGCAATATAATTAATACCTTTTAAATTTTAAGAGTTTAAGTTTGATATTAGGAAATATATATTCATGTGATTTATCTGAAGGAAGAGAGAGTGTCTGGTTATATAAAAGTAGTCTTGAATGTACTTATTTAAAAGACCACTACATTATCTTACTAGATGTATTTTTTCCCTACTCAGACGATTGCTTCAGGTCAAGGTACAACTAATCATGAGTACAATTTGACACAAGCTTTTAAAATTCATTCCAAGATGTATATATAATATATATATATATTTTATATATAGTATATTATGTATACTATTATGTACATATATTATGTATACCATATATATTATAGTAATCTTTTCTTTCACTTAGGATTAGGGATCACTTCTATCACAAGGTTGCAGTGAAGTTACATTTGTTTTGCCTTTTTAGTATCCTTTTGGGGAACCACTCCCTTTTATACCTTCATTCCTTGCTGTCTAGGGAGCCTGTCCCCATTCTGTTGTTTGTTGAATATTTTCTCACTCTCCCTGCCTTCTCTTTCTTTAGAAATGCACATATTACTTTGAATTCAGTTTTGGAAATTTTCAGACAAAAGTGTGCTAATGCAATTCCACTTCGTGATCTTTGAAAATATTGCCTTTGGCATGGATGAGAAAATAACTCCAATTTAACGTGTAATTTTGAAAAGATAGCTTATGCATGTATAAAAACATGCAGAATGTTACCTGTGTGTCTAACATTTCCTTCTTTCTTATTAAGTGAACGCTTTTGATAGTTTTGTAATAGCTTCACTGCCATCTAACTCACAAACTATCCATAAAGCCTACCCTTTTATAGAGTATCATTCTGTGGATTTTTAGCATATTCATACAATTATATAACCATCAGCACAAATAATTTTAAACATTTCATCACATCCAAAAGAAACTCTTACCCCTATCTCTTCTTCTAACCTCTGGCAAGCACTAATCTAATTTCTGTCTCTATATATTTAATATAAATGGAATCATACAAAGATGTGTTTTTTTGTTTGGCTTCTTTCACTTTGAATAATATTCTCCATGTAGTTCCATATTGTAGTATGAATTGGTATTTCATTTCTCCTTTGATAAGGATAATGATAATCTATGTATATACATTTTATTAATACTTTTGTCAGTTGATGGATTTTGGGGCCAGTTTACCTTTTTGAGCTATTATGAGTAATTGTGCTAGTGAAAATTCATGTACAAGTTTTTAGTATGCATATATTTTCAGTGCTCTTGGGTATCGAAGAGTGAAATCACTGGGCCACAGAGTCACTCATGTTTAACTGCTGAGAACTGCCAAATTAAATTATTTCCAAAGTGGCCATCCCACTTTACAATCCCAGTACTCAAACACTAGTTTTTCTGACTTTCTGACTTTTGTCATCCTACTAGGTGTCCTGGGAGAATACTCAATACCAATGAAGTGACATGCCCTCAGAAATGACTCACACAATTCCATTCCTTGCATTTAAGGTTTATAGTTAAGATATGAGAAACTCTTGAGGTCAAGTATCCAAGAAAACTCTAATGGAAATAACTCTTGGCCTTCTGCAGTTTTCTGCTAGAATGAGTCACTGATCGCTCCCCCTGCTCTGTGGAAAGAGAACAGAGGCCACGTCATAAAGATGATAGAATAAGGGGATAAAAGAGTCCTGAGTCCCCGAAACTTGGAAGCCATTATAGCAGCTTTGATCTAGTAGGTAGGAATCATATTCTTTACTAGAGAGAGAAATAAATGTCTAGTTTACATATTCTATGGTCATGTGGATATTCTATTATATAAAACTAAACTTAATCATTTTCTCCTACATACAAGTTTGAGTGTATGTGTGTGTATATGGATGCATGTTTAAAGATATATAGATATCAATGTGCATGTGTGTGTACACATGTAATTTTCTGTATGAAACCACATGTTGATCTGCACAACCAGAGGTTGATCCACTTGTCATGTAGGAGTTGGTAGTTCAAAATTCAGAATAGATTTCATTACATTAACAATGTTCTAGACAATGATATTATTCTAAGTAGGTCACAGGGGCCTACTTAATCCACTTAATAACATGTTTCTCTCATGACAGTAGCATCAAACCTGTCCTTTAGATCCCACAAGTAGGAACTTACAAGGAACTGGAAGAGGAAGACGTTATCTGTTTAACATGTTAAGTGTCTACTGAGGTTCAAACATGGCAGGTGGAAGAAGGACATGGTTCCCTATTCTATGGCTGAATGTAGAATGCAGCATAGAAACCAGCTGTTGATCCATCCTAAAGCCCTGCAATGCCATCCAGCTCTGAGGGTCAGCGCAGACCCCCCTGTATCTGCCTTACCGCTGTGCATGTTTGGGTGTTGCTGTCTATCCCAGTGCAACTACTCTGCTGTTCATTCTGCTCCGAGTCCTAGGCTTGTCCTCTCTCCCAAACCAAGTGCTCGGGTCCCTTCAGACCTCAGCATTTCTTACTATTCAGCCTGGAGTGTTCCAGTGATTGCTGCCACACATTTCCGTCCTCAGACTGTCCTATCTGAAATAGCCTTGGATTTCTCTCCAGCACACTATTTCCTCATTTTGTGAGCAGTACTTCTTAAACTTTAAAAGCATATAGATCATTTAAGGATCTTGCTAAAAATGCAGATTCTGATTTGGAAGGCCAGGATGGGGCTTGAGGGTCTGCATTTCCAATGACCTCTCCTACTATATCAATGCTTCTGACCCCTCAACACTCAGAGTAGCACCTCTTCACTGAACTTATTAATATTCCACTTATTATCTGTTTATTGATATTTGCCTCTCCTCACTCTGGCAGGAAGGCTTCATAGAGCAGGGATAATTCCCATCTTCTGTACTTCTGTAGCCCTACCTAGCATATAGTAACTGCTAAATGAATAACTATTAGATAAATTAAGACCTGTCAAGTGTGACTGGTATTACACAAGTGTCTAGGTACAGGGCTCTGAAAGTTAATCTGACCTGGAGAGGGAGAGAAGGAGGCCTCCTCAATTGCAGAACCAGACTTTTGAACGAATCTGTAAGAAACTTCTCCCTGGCTCTTCCTGTTCTAGCCAATACCCTTGCTGTGACTGCCAAGTCTCTTTCACCTAGCTCTTGAAAATCTCCAGGCAGGCATACCTGTAATCCCAGTTACTTGGGGGATGAAAAGGGAAGACCTTGAATTTGAGGATAGCCTCAAACCCTGTCTCAAAATTTTAGGAAAAAAAGGATAAGAATGTAGTCCAGTAGTAGAGTGCCTGCCTAGCATGTGCCAAGGCCTGAGGCTAATCCCAAACCCCATCCCCTAAAAATGATACATAATCAGATAATAAAAAGGGGCAATGGCAAAGGTAGTCATAAAAATGATTTAAAAAAATCATTTGCTAAGTGATGAGTCCACAGGGAATTTATTCATACATAAACATTCAGAGGCTTCTAACAGGGTGAACCGGCTCTTTTTCTTTGGCCTGCCACACCAAACATTCACTTCCTTCAACAGGTGATTCTGCAGCCAGCAAAAGATGTGGACTGCTAGAGAGCCTGCTGACTTCAGCGCTGAACCAAAGACTACCCTAAAAAAAAAAGAAAAAGAAAACAAAATGTTCTTGTCCTGGGACCATTTTGCCTCCCACAGACACTGGCAGTATCTGGATGTCACACTAGGGAGGTGGGAAGGTTGCCTTTATGGTTGGTGGGCATAAACGCTCGACATCCTATAGAGAGAGAGACAATACTCAACATCCTATAAAGCAGGACAGTCCCTCCCCCAACAAATGAAAATATCATTAGTGCTCAATTTGAGAAACTCTGTACTCAATTTTTCTTGTTTTAAATGGTTTTGATTCTTGGTTTCCCTGCTTCTCTGTTCAAGCCAGTGCTGGAATAAGTTTGGTTCCTCCAGCTCTGACATTCTCGAAGTTTTTGTTGATATCCAAGAACTTTAATACTAATACTAACTTATCAGAAGACTTTGCTTTTGCTGAAAAAGGCCAACTGACAACAGGCGTCGCTTCTCTGTGGACCTGCCTGCGGCACTTTACCAAGCCCAGTCTGTCACTCAAGGGCCCCACAAGGGAAAAGATGGGGCCACTCAGAAAAGAAGCACATCCCAGTAAGTATGAATTTTCCACTTGCAGTGTATAATAGAGCTTCCCCTGTTTCTAAAAACCAGTTTGGTTTGAGGATTATCACCTTGTTGACACTAGCCCAGTCTATGAAACTGACTAGCCCACACACTTTTGTTGAAAGACTCTGTTTCTTACCCATTATCTGAGAGCCTGTGACTGAGTAGCTTCACGAATACTCTGATGGAGGATTCCCTGGCACCAGCTTATCTGAACAAAGGTCAATAATAATCCACCCCTATGGGATCCTATCAAAGGCAGGCACTAATTGATTAAAGCAATTAAAAAGTCTATCATGCACAACAAGTGCCACCAACACCGATGAAAGAACACTGTCTAGTGATCTCAACCATGCACCAAACAAAATCCAAGTGACAGCTTTACAAAGGTCATTTCAAAACAAGTAACCTTATGAACATCAAGGCAATTCTTTCACGCTGCTGAAGCGGTTCAGTACTGGAGGTCATGGGTCTTTAGCAGCCATATAAAGGGGAGAAGTAAAAGCAATTAGACAAAATAGATGATGTCATCCGACATGTCTTGAGCTCTAGAGAGCAAAGCTAAGAGCTGAGCTGCCTTCGCACTTCACTACTGAGAACCTGGCAGCAGATTCCCAATGAGAGTCCCATAACTTGATTTCCCCCTCACCAAAGCTGACTGTGTGTTTCTTAGGAATTTCGGCAGCCTTGGGAAGTTAAAAAATTTTTTTTCAGTAAGCAAATGCACAGATGATGCTATGAACTTTCCACTCAGGCTGGCTCCCAAAACTATTTCAGCACTCACAAGTGTGGCTGACAACTACACAGACTGCCTAGTGCTCGAAGAGCTGCCTCAGAGCAGAAGAAAAAAAATCCAGACCCAAGGGTGGCCAGGCTTTTCCAGTCAAGTAGAAATCACAGCCCCATACCCTCAACTCGAGGTCCAGCTGATGTAGCCACCCTCAGATTCAGTCCCAGACCCACCAGGTGACCACATTAAGATCTGAGAAGCACTGGTCCACAGCACTCTATACGACAGTCTGTTGCTTTCTCCCAGCCTGAGTTACCCCAGTGGGAAGATGGAGATATAACAAAATACACATAGGGTAAAAAGAAAACAAACTCTAAGGAACGCAGTGGAGTGATCTTGGGAAAGGGGAGGAGTGTTACTAGGCCTTCACATTCCACACTTCGCGGTTCTCATCCTGAGGCCAGCGTTACTTTTGTAATCGGGGAAATTCTTTTCAAATGGAGCCAATACTCTCTCATTACATTGGACTGATGGCTGTGAAAGGAACCAAGTAAGAAACACAGAGCACAACGCCTGCCTCTGGTACTGCAGACTCTTGAGAGGTGTTAAATGAAGTGGAGGGACGGAGCCAGCACCCCAGGCTCTCCCACGGGTACAGCTGCTGACTGCAAACCGGACCCCGCACATTCTCCCTCCGGCCCTGGAAATCTCTGCGTGCTAAACCCGAGGTTCACGCAAGCTCTAGTCGGAACTGAAGTTTCAGCTGGAGCGGCAGACTCTGTAACTTTCCCTGGAATGAAATAAATAATTAAAGACCGTAATTGCAGAGATAGAAGCCCCAAACACTGTGAGCCGTGGCAATCAGCCCCTTAAACAAGGAGAAGGTGAGGAGAGTTTAAAAAAAAAAAAAATCTTGATCTGTTCCGGAAGGGCTCCAGCAGAACGCCTCTGGAGGAAATTCCAAATCTTGGTTACCCAGTTGGTGAAATGTTCTGTGCTGGTGGTTCATCCGCGAGAGCGAAAACTCCAAGCCAGAAGTGAGCACTCCCCCGATCCGGGTCAGTCTGGCGTTCCGGGCAGGCCAGTCTTGCTCCGGGAGCCTCAGGGTCCCCCCGACTGCTTCCGCCTCCTGACCTCTTCTCTTCTTCCCTTTTGCAGGGCGAGAACGGGAAGCCTCCGAGGCAGGATGAGTGTGCGCTCACGCATCCGCAAATACGGCCGGAGGAGTCCTGTTCCTCGGGCATTTTCCGAGGAAGTCTGGAGCAATTAAGCTCAGTCCGGGGAGAGCGAGCGGGTGAGCGGGCGGGTGGCGCAGCCGGCGCGTCTGGGCCGCCTCACAGAGAGGGAAGGGGCGGCCGGCCGCCCGCCCGGGCGGCGACCCCGGGCCCCGGCCGCCACCATGGGCTTCGAGCTGGACCGCTTCGACGGCGACGTGGACCCGGACCTGAAGTGCGCGCTCTGCCACAAGGTCCTGGAGGACCCGCTCACCACCCCGTGCGGCCACGTCTTCTGCGCCGGCTGCGTGCTGCCCTGGGTGGTGCAGGAGGGCAGCTGCCCGGCGCGCTGCCGCGGGCGCCTGTCGGCCAAGGAGCTCAACCACGTCCTGCCGCTCAAGCGCCTCATCCTCAAGCTGGACATCAAGTGCTCGTTCGCCGCGCGCGGCTGCAGCCGGGTGGTCAAGCTGCAGGAGCTGCCCGAGCACCTCGAGCGCTGCGACTTCGCGCCCGCGCGCTGCCGCCACGCGGGCTGCGGCCAGGTGCTACTGCGGCGCGACGTGGACGCGCACATGCGCGACGCGTGCGACGCGCGGCCCGTGGGCCGCTGCCAGGAGGGCTGCGGGCTGCCCCTGACGCACGGCGAACAGCGCTCGGGCGGCCACTGCTGCGCGCGGGCGTTGCGGGCGCACAACGGCGCGCTGCAGACTCGCCTGGGCGCGCTGCACAAGGCGCTCAAGAAGGAGGCGCTGCGCGCAGGGAAGCGCGAGAAGTCGCTGGTGGCGCAGCTGGCCGCCGCGCAGCTCGAGCTGCAGATGACCGCGCTGCGCTACCAGAAGAAGTTCACCGAGTACAGCGCGCGCCTCGACTCGCTCAGCCGCTGCGTGGCCGCGCAGCCCGGAGGCAGCAAGGTAGGCGCTGGCTGCTGGCAGCGACCCCTGCTAGTCCCTGACGCCCTGGGATGCCAGTTCCCGGGAGCGTCCCTAACGCCTTGCTCCTGCTCCAGGGTGTCCGCTCGGTCAGGTCAGGTCAGGTCGTGGAACCTAAATTCAGAGACTCTGGTCCTTCAGGCTCAGGATACTGCATTTCCAGCGCGTCTGGAATGATTAAAGAAACCCACAGTCGAGTATAGGGTAAGCAGAGAAAGCAGGGCTCTGGGGGTCTGTGCCACAACACTGCTGCGTGGTCCAGCTGGGCGACGCTGTCTCTTAAGGTCAGAAACCGCGGTCCTTATAGATATGACACATCACTGCATGAACTGTGTCCATGGCCTTCGCGGTTCCAGAAAGAAGAGTTAGAAACCCAGCGTCAGTGCAGGGTGTGTTAGGAGGTGGCCAGGAGAGGGGCCTGGGGTGTAAACCTGCTGCACTCAGTCATGGGCTCTGCTGCCCTAGCACTGGCTGACCTTGAGCAAGCTGCTTCCCTTCTCCGAGTTGGAACGTGGGCCCTGGAGTGGTGAAGAGTAAAACATAGCCAGGTGCCCTGTGGGGTTTCTGTCTGGGAATCTCAAAAAAGCACTACAGGATACTCTGTGCTCTCAACAAGGGTAAATTAATAAGGCCTAGTCTTCGGGAGTGACAACTATTTTCAAGTAGCTAAACAGCTGGGTGACTTTGTGGTTTAATCTCTGCAGGTACCTCAGTTTACCGCCACACAAAAGATGGTTGTTTGCTTGAGGGATAGAATGTGTTATAAGCTCTGGTTGTGCCTGATGGCAAGTAAATGCTCAACATATGCCACCTGCAGTTATTTTTTTTTCTTTTTTTTGAGACAGGGTCTCGCTTTGTAGTTCAGGCTGGCTCTGAGCTCACTATGGAGCCCAGGCAAGCCTGGAACTCAGCAATCCTCCTGCTTCTGCCTCCCGAGTGCTGGGATGACAGGCGTGAGCTAACACGCCCGGCACCTGCAGTTATTTTTAACATCTCCTGCACCCATCCCTTGGTGCTGCTGCTTGGCGTAATTAAGGGTAACAGCCAGCGCATGAGCGTGAGCGAGGGCTTGGTTTGTTCCTTGTGGTCAGCTCTTTCTAGTCATTCCCTTTACATCAAATAAGATAGGTGTGGTGCCTCCCACCTTGTGGCTCTAGAAATGGAAGCCTGGAGGGAGGAGCTTGTGCCTGGGTCACTACCCGCGTTTTGCGCCCAAGCTAAAGCGTCTGTCGTCTGTCAGTATAATCAAGAGCACCGGTTACTCAGTGTTTATTAAGTGCCAGCAACTGTAGGAAGCACTACATGCATTATCTGTTTAATCCTTCCAGATGAGGAAACTGACTCACAGATTATGCAACTTGTTCAGACTCAACCAGTGACTCAGGGGAAAGCGCTGGATTCGGGTTCTGCCTCTGATTTCTCAGTCTTGGAGTGGGATGACATTTGGGGCTGTACAAGTACTTTTTTGTAGTGGGGGGGGGCTGCTTTGTGCACTGCAGGGCATTTAGCCAAATTCAAATTCGAAGCCACCACTCCCCGAATGTGAGGAGCCCTCCCTCCCAAATTCTGACAATCAAACTGAGTCCGGATAATGTCAAGTGTCATCCGGGAACAACGTTGCCCAAGTTGAGAGTCACTGGGTTCCCTGATTCTGAGAGCCACATTTTGAACAGCTGAGTTCTTCTGCCTTCCCGAGAAGAAACATGGGCCCTGCTGTTGCCCCTGTGGTTGCCTGCTCCAGATGGCCTGGAAGAGAGTTTTTGCCCAGGGGGACGTCAGGGGCCGGTGTCTGCTGTGCTTCCCCCTCCTCTACTCCAGCCCCCCTCTTCCACAGTGCACAGCAGGCCTGCAAGTTTTCTGACACCCCCCTTCCTGGCCCTCAGCCTGTCTGTCAGCTGCGGCCTCAGCAGCTGGCCAGCTCTGGGAAAAGGGCAAATATTTACAGCTCCTCAGCTCACCCAGGACCGCACAGGCGCACAGAAGACTGGTGTGTCTGTGAGTCACCAGCGCAGAGGGCAGAACTTGGTTTTCAGTCAGGCGCCAGGTTTGGGGCAAAGGATTTCGCGGAGTTTTCTCCTATGTGTGCTGTCATCTGGACTTCCTGCGTCATTTAAAAAGTGACACATGTTTATAAATAAATTATTCACTCCCTCGGAGTTGATACATCATTCATTGTTGAGCTAGTTTATTATCCCTTCTTGCCTTTCTGTTTTCCTTATGGAGTGTTTGGGTAAATGCTTTCTCGGAATCAAAAATAGGTTACTTGAATCAAAACTGGATGTTTTCAAAGCTTTGGTTAAATGAGAAAGATAAAGGTATTAAGCTTAGAGCCAAGATGTTGATTTTGAATGTACAGGGAAATTGTTTGTCAGAAGCTGGAGTCCCACTGTGGACTTGCACGAACCTCATTGTCAACCTTAGAGACAGCCAGTGATGTTCTGGCCCACAAGGGCCCTTAAAATGCTTCTCTGGCCTCAGACCTGGCAGGCCTCAGCCCAGGCCTGAGAGAGACTAGTACTCCTCTTGTTGTGAAGTTAACCCTCTGTGGCCTTGCTAAGAGCTTATGCTGTCCCTGCTTCAGCCATAAAAACTCTTCCCACTGGAAGCTGTTTTAGAACTTGTTTATTTCATTGGGCCAGCTCTCTGCTCCTGCGGGGTACTGTTTATTGTCCTCTAAAAGGAAGAAGGATTTATATCACCTGGAAACCCTCGTATACAACATTTTTGTTTCATTTTTTTTCTAAAGCCCAGTGTTTGCTTCTCTGTTACAAGCTGAAAAAGATAAGAAATAACTTCAGAAGATTTTCAATACCAGATTCAGAGCCTGAAACTTGTTCTATAAATGATCTGGCATTCTTCAAATTATCTTTAGTGTCAGGTTTAGTTTTTTGTGTTTTTTTTTTTT
>PVIC010045265.1:0-14698 GCA_004025085.1 Thryonomys swinderianus
TAAGAAAGGAGACTTTTACCAAAGGTCAGTGCCAACAAATGGTAAAACTGTGCTTTCTAGACAGCAGTGATTGATAGGCCTCTCTCTCCTCTGGGGGTGGAGGGTTAAGAACTTGTTCCAGCCCCTCCCCAGGACTGCAATCCCCTGAGGGGCAGGGCCAGGGCTACAACCCACCTGGAAAAGTCTCCTACCTGAAAATCTTTGTACGTTTGCTCCGTGACTTGATTTTTCTTTGGATTCTCATCTAGTCAGTATTACCTAAGCAACTGCACTTGTTATCATCTTATTGGTTGATCATGGTTTTGTCCATTCTGTGATTTCTCACTGTACCAGTATCAGCTAAGCAGCTCCACTTGCGATGTTGCCGGTTGAGTGTAATTTTGGCCCACCTTAAAGCTGCCTCACATTGTGCTTTGCTCCACAAAAGCCGTCTGAAAAGTGAGGTGGGCGGCTTACCCACCTTTCTGGGTTCTCCTTTCTGTCTCTCTAAGACTGAAGCTTTCTTTCTTAATAAAATTTTCCTATTCTAACTTCGATCATTCCTAAAATTCATTCCTCAATTTTAGAGAACAGGAACTCGTGTTTCAGCTTGGGAGGTAGGCCCTGCTCCCTGAGGTCAGTATGTTTTAGAAACTCTAGATAGTTCTGACAGACATCCCTTCCCCTTTTTAAAAATTTATTTATTTGCTTACTTGAGACACAGTCTAATTTTGTGGTTCAGGCTGGCTTTCCACTCACTGTGTAGCCCAGGCGAACCTCAAACCCACAGGGTTCCTCCCGCCTCTGCAGAGTGCTGGGAAGACAAGCAGGAGCCCAACATCCCTTCTTTTTTTGACTGGAGCATCATGCTCCGTTTCTTGTGAGCCACGCTCACTAAATTTGATTTTTCGAATGTATTTCTGATGGCCTATTTTTATATCTCGATTAAAAAATTCATCACCAATTTAATTAACCTCAAATACCACTCATAAGCCAGCTGTCAGAGCTGAGAACTGCGTAGCAGTGGGGAATACAGAAACACAAAAAGGCAGACAGATCAGCAGAGCATTAAAACGAGAGGAATGACAAATGCAGGATACCTCCAGGAATGAGGAATTATCCTACAAGAACAAGAATTCGGGGCTTTTTATGACACAAAAGCACTTTGCATGATCCAATTCCACACGCGATTGTTTGGATGATCTGTGAAATGCCTGCAGCACCGTCCGGGGCTCGTTGTTCCACGTCTCGAAGATAATTAGGCAGGTTGCCTCGTGTTGTTTCTCAGCACAGATGACGCAGAGCCACAGCAATAATAAGGCTGCTTTATGTGACCTTTACCTCTTATATCATGTACAACTTCTTTTTCTCTGGAAAGAATATCCCAAACTTCAAACTGTGACTCTCCCGCTAATTATTATGGTTTCATGAGACATAGGAGAGTGAGAAAAAATTGCCCTAGGTTCAAAGAAAACTTTACAGACAGACACTGAATTTTAATTAGAGAGCCCATTAGCATTTTCAAGGAAATCTGGCTTTGCAGTATTTTGAGTTTAGAAAATGATACTTAAAAGTACATTAATGAAACATGAAGTGTGAGGTTCTGAGCAGCTGGAATGAAATACTCAATTTTCACTCCCTGGCAGAACTGTTTATCAACCAATAAACAATTGGATGATATGAATGTCTACTACACAATAGTATTTTAGTAACAAATTCACTATTTCAAAGAGGAATATATTTCCTAAAATACTGTTACTTTCATAAAATAAGCCTAGGTAAGTCTGACTTCCACTAACAATAGAAAACAGAGTTCAGCATCTAAGGTTGCACACACAACTGACAGCCACCTCTGTGTGACCAGCAAATCACACATAGGGATGTGTCAGTTCCTCTTATCAACAAGATGATTTAAATTATGGTGTGCCTAATGTGTAAGGTTTCCCTGGAAAACTTAAATTAGGTAACAGTAGTAAAATTCTTAGAAAGGGACAAGGTAAATTGTAAGCAATGCTGAGTATTTATTACAATTGTTATTAGTAGTATTGTTATCATCTTTTACAATTACTATCATTTCAATAAATAATAGATACAGATCCTTCATCATAAGTATTGATGGAAAAGTAATGAATTTTATATGTGTCACTTTAACTCTTGTTCTAAATTTATTGTGAGTAGGTATAGAATTGAATACCAATGGAAGATGCTAAACATTTTACACACTTTAGAAAGTGTAGCTTAATTATTTCAATAAACTATGAAGTATTTAATATGTTCAGTTTTATCTTCAAATGAGGTTCCTGAGTTTAATTAAATTGAATGACTGTGTTAAAAGCATTCTGTAGTTCCAAATCTGAGATCCTGAAGACCATTCCGAAACCCTCCTCTTCAACAGGAAATGATAGTGTATTAGTCCATTATTAAGTCAGAGAAGATGACACAAAACAGTGACAAGTAACTATTTATGAAATAAAATATACAATTCAATTTTTTCTTGGTTTGATTCAGTGATTTTCACTAAAGTAAGAATATATTTTCATTATTTTTTTTCAGACTTCAGAAGAATAAACTGGGTGTAATTGTGCCTCGCTAGGGATGGAGGTAGAAGAATCACTATTTACAGCCCAGTTTAAGTAGCCTGGTGTGAAACTGTCTCAGAAAAGCAAAGAACAGTAGTGAACTGGAGTAGTTCAACAGTAGAGCACTTCTCTGATGTTCATCTCCTGTACCCACCCCAAGGAGTTCATGTTAGATTCAGTGAGGTAAAACACAAAATATGTGATCTCCAAAGGTAAAGGAGAAGAAAAGAGGTCTTCAAAAAGATGGTTGTATTATTTAATTGAGATTGTGTAGCTAAAAGCTTACAATACAATTCAAAAAACTTTTTTGTCAAGGAACAGTTCATTTGCTTTGATTCAGTGTGCCCACTGAGTTGATTGTATAAGTAAGAGTGTTTGTTTCTTACCCTCCTCGATAATAAAAAAATATTTATCTATATATGCTTCATGTATTTTATGTTTAGCACCTAATTTCTTCAGTTATATAAAAGTCAATGATTCTTTATCTCCATATCAAACGGGTGAAGAAGATCAGGTTAGAATTTTTGAAATATCAAAAAAAAGGAAACAGACAATTGTCTGTTTAACTACTAATTATCTTGCCACCTACTATCTCTTTGTTTGAAACACATAACGGGTCTAAAATTTAAACTACAATAATGTTAATTCGGATGCATTCAGGATTTTTGCAGATGTTCTGAAAATAGCAGGCCAAAATATTTTCTTTTTAAAAGATGGGGTGTCTTTAGCTTAAACATGAATCTTTAAATAAATAAATAAATAAATAAATAAATAAATAAATAAATAAATAAAACTATATGTATTAAATTCCAAATGAATGCAGTAATACTCAGGACATGGACACTTCTGTTCACGGACAATTTGGTTGGCTTACAAATATTCTGCAGAATGTTACTTCCCACAGGAAACTCCACCCTAGGTGACACACAGAGTTTTTTGCATGCTTTCCTGAAATCATGAAAAAATAAAGTTCAGGGACCAAGATCCATACCACTGTGTACATTTCACAAAATTAAAATTTTATGTTAAAATATCTTAGTTTTAAAAGTACACAGTTGATGTACACTGTCTTGTCAGGAGCAATCCTACTTGGGAAAATTAATTGAATAATTGGGATTTTGACTGGGCTGAGCATTTTTGTCCATAGACCAACTATGACATATCTGGACCTGAAGACTTGACTCTTTAAGGAAAAACAAAGACCTCAGTGGTCCCACATGACATGATGCTCTAGGACAAAATACACCAGGCTCTTTATATAATTTTTTTAAGGACTATTGCTGACATCAGTCTTGCCCTCTGGGTCTTTTGTTACTCGAGATATGTGTGTGTGTGTGCGCGTGCGCGCGTGTGTGTGTGTGTGTGTGTAATAAAATGTGTGACAAACTCAGAGTTTACCATCTTGGTTTTTTAGATTAGCGTAGATCAGGCCTAAGCTCAGCTTTTTTTCTATCTAATTTTTGTCTATTTATTATTTTGCCAGTGTTGTCAGACTCACAAGGTACTAAAATTTATTGTAAGGGTTTGGCTGAGTCATCTTCCTGTTTTCCATATTTCGTGTGTTGAAGCCATAGGTGGCTCTTCTCCATCCACGCATTTCCCAGGGCTGTTATGTAGTTCACCTTGGTCCAGACACACTCAACATTAACCCCCCTTGGAAAAGAAGGCTGAACAGGAGAGGAATAGTGAGAAAAGTGCAAATTATGTCTGCAGCACAACCAAGTCCTGTCCACTGTGCCTCAAGTTGAAACTATGTACAATGTGGAAATTATTTAGGCCTGGGAAAGGCAATAAAGATAATTTATTAAATTATATTTGATGGAAATTTTTCAAAAAATATAGAAATGCACGCATAATTCATCAATAACTAAGTCGCCTTAAAATTAGCTTTAAAGTAATTGTCCAAATGGCAATACTGTAAACTAGGAGGGAAGTTACAGATATCAATAAACTAATTTCAATATAAAACTAGTTTAAACTAGAAAGGAAGTCACAGGTATCAATGCACTATAAAATATGAAAAAAAAATTATCTGAATAAATTCTGTGGTCCCTTCATGGAAAGGTTTTTTTATTGTATTACTTTACTAACTTATGCCAGCAGTAACTAAGCCTTTCAACTGTCCGCTCCTGAGTTACAATGTGAAATGTCACATTAGGAAGGCAATGCATTTGATTCCAGTCTTTACTTTTGGGGAAAAAAAATACATTATCTGTGAGTCAAGGAAAGGTGCTAAAGGGTGAGAGGTTTGGGCTGGAAATCTATACTGGTATTCTTTCACCTTCCCTCAGGACGCTGGTATTAAATGACCTCTGATCATTCACAGCATTTCAAGTGTGCAATGCTATGGTCTGCTAGCTCCTATCTCAAGAAATTCCCACAGATTTTCTTCCTAGGGCAATATTACTTATTCACATCTGTTTTCAAGGATTAAGGAAAACATCTTTCCCTGTGCCTAGATGAGGCATTGAAATATGCCCTTCTTCAACAGAATGTGCCTCGTTATCATTTTAAATATTTATGTGATTAATAAAGTTTTCTTCTTAATTATGCAAAAAGGCATAACAGAAGACAGTTGGCACACATGTTGAATTTACATAAGTACTAATTTCAGTATTGACTGAAGACTAACACTAATTGTTCTATCATTATACCGCAACAACAGAAATAAAAACTTGACCCTTACCATGCTCAATGCATTTGTGCTTATAAAAATGACTTCATGATAATAGGAAATCCATATCTAAACAATGGACAGACTTTAAAACTGAGTTTCACCTCTCCTAACAGTTTTCCTAATAATTAAAAGAACTAGGCTGGGCCTGCAGCTGAGTGGTAGAAGTCTTGTCTCCTGTGCATGAGGCCCTGGGTTTAATCCTCCACTATCACTAAGAAAATGGCTAACTTGTATTTCTTTTTTAATAAATTGAGTTTATTGGCACATTTTAGGGATACATTATGATTATATTCCTCACTGAGCATTTGTGTCTATACATGATATGTCTGGGCTCTTATTTCTTACCATTCCTCTGCCTTCCCTACAACCCCCAACCCAGTATACATAAGCTTTGTTTCTGTTTTCTCCCTTTACCATCACCTTTTTTCCTCTCTTTGCTTTCCCTGTTTCCTTCCCCAGATCCTCTTCTCCTTTGAACATCTTTTTTTTCCTCTTTTGCAAGACCTTTCTTACATTCTGGACTCCATTTACACCTTCAGTTTATATCAAGCTCCTAATACACAATGACAAGACTTTACACCTGTTTCCATCACTCAAGAGACTGAAGTAGGAGGATCATTGTGAGTTTGAGACCAGCCTGGGCTACACAGAGTTCGAGGCCACCCTAAACCATATAATGAGACTCTGTCTCAATGAACAATCAGTCAATCAATCAATAAATTGTTCAGCCAGGCGTGGTGGCTCCTGCCTGTAATCCCAGCACTCAGGAGGCAGAGACAGGAGGACTGCTGAGTTTAAGGCTTGCCTGGGCTACATAGTGAGCTCAGGGCCAGCCTGAGCTACAAAGCGAGACCCTGTCTTAATAAATAAATAAATAAATAAATAAATAAATAAATAAATAAATAAATGTGTAAATAAATTGTTCATTATCTCTGTGTAATGAGCAGTATATCTCTAAAAATTATTATAGTTCCCTTAGTATTTAATTTCAAGTCATGTTTAACTTCTCTGCCATAAAAGATTAAAGAAGAAAACAAATTATATATAATCCAGATGAAAGATTAGTTCATACCATCAATATTTATGTATAAAAATTCTAATAACTTTAAAATTACTCAAAATTCTGATACCCATGGTTTAAGCAATTGATATACATTCATGATCGTGGTTAGAAGGTTTTTTGCCTAAGAATAAGTGATATTACTGTAGTGACTATTCAGATTTTTTTTTTTTTTTGAGACAGGGTCTCGCTTTTGTAGTTCAGGCTGGCTCTGAGCTCACTATGTAGTCCAGGGAAGCCTCGAACTCAGCAATCCTCCTGCCTCTGCCTCCTGAGAGCTGGGATGACAGGCTATTCAGACATTTTATTCAGTTTTACTACATTCTCAAATCATTATATATCATTCAATTCTTGACTACAAGAGACTCATAGATCTTCAGCACAGTACTATTCTCCAGTCTTGTGCTCTGCGTAGGACTATCATTAAAATCACTGCATTGTTTCTCTTGTATTTCCTCCCAGTCTTCCCTCTTGTGAATTGCTCAAGGTTAGTGGCCATTTGTCTCCAAAATTTTGAAAAGCAGTGACTGTGTGAGAGAAGTTGAACATACTACACATCTACATGACCAGAAGAAGATGAACACATTTATTCATCCAATGTTCAAGTTTAACAAGCATGATTTTCATTTATCATGGAAATTATATTATGTACAGACAAAAAGGAAATATTAATTAGGCTTGGAAAGTGAGATTATTAAAGAGGCATTATTAGCCAGGTGTGGTGGCTCACGCCTGCCATCCCAGCACTCGGGAGGCAGAGGCAGGAGGATTGCTGAGTTTGAGGCTTGCCTGGGCTCCATAGTGAGCTCAGGGCCAGCCTGAACTACAAAGGGGGACCCTGTCTCAAAAAAAAAAAGAGGCATTATTATTAGGATTTATAATGCAGATATTACTTCTGGAAATTATTTGCAGTATTATGTCTTTAGTAATGGGTAAATGCTTATTTTTCATTAACTTTCATAGAATATGTAGGTCAATACTAGATGACAAAATACTCGAGCTACCTTTCAATTTAACACTTTACTCATTTACTGTACATTCTAGAACACAGTAGCAGCAACTATGTTGCCTGCTTCAAAATAGGACTCAGATTAGAACTCAAATCAACATTTATCTTAATCATGGCTGCTATATAAAAGTTGTTCTGAGTAAATATTAAGAGTAGCTGCTAAATTCAACACTTTTTCACCCTTGCATATAGAAGTCTAAAATTTTTTATGTTCTGTTTATAGCCTAATGAAGAAAGCAACTAACTAGTTATCAGGAAGCAAAAATACATGATGGTAAACAACGTGACTGGGTGACTGGAGTGAGCATATTCAGTGTGACAAGTCTTTCTCAAATAACTGATACCTGTGGTAGAATACAAAGAATAATAAGGTGCTGGATACTTCATATGCAAGTAGGAGCTTTCTAAGCTATGATGATAGTACATATAAAATTTATTATAAAATATTAATGTGACTGAATCTATAGTAAGAAAAATATTATTGGTTTTATTTTGAAGAATTTGTGATGAGGATCAGACAAAGGTTTGTAAAATACAGAGCTGTTTCACAAAAGAGCACAAAAGAATATGATTGCTTTAAAGTAACAGCACAGACCAGAAAGAGTAGTTAGACTGGAGTACCTGACACAAGATAGTTTTATGTGGATTGATCCTTCTGTGTATGAGATGGGGTGTTAAGGGTTAAAAGTTATCCGGTTTTCTGCTTTATCAGTGCTGGAGGTGTTGGAGATACTCTAAAAGATAATAAATGTAAGAATGAAAATGTGTAGTATAAAAGAGTCTTGAGTACAGTAAATATAGGATGCCTTCCAGACATTCAAATTCAGGTAAGGTATAGAAAATTATTTATATGCATTGAGACTGGAGGAAGATCTCAGATGAACATGTATCCTAGGAAGTAGCATCAGTCTTTTGATAGAAGAAAACTTTAAAAATGGAAATGTAGAAATGGAAAGAGGCAGTTCACCTCCTCAAAAGAAATGCTAATCAATGACACTAACAATAAGGTTTTTATGCAACAGTTTAAGAAAAGCAGTGAAATCATAGTTTTTTTTTTTCATTCAGAGCTAAGAATGGACAACTTTTTAGAATTAACAAATATCATTTAATATTATAAATATTATTAGAATAGACAAATATTTGTTTTAAAAGTGTCTTTCAGTAATTCTGGTAAATAGTTTATCTTTATAAAACAGAAGAGCCAGCTCTGTAAGCAGGCCAATTTACATAACATAGAAAAATATACAGGATATGCTCCACAGAAAACTTTAAAATGATATATACATATATAATAAGAAAGGTGAACCATAATTTTATTCAGAATAAGCACATATTTTCTGTCTTGAAAATTGCGATTTACCATTGTAAGAACGAGAAGAAGATATGTATCCTTTCTTCTATGTATGCTTGGTTGAAACTAATATTTGAGAACATACCAGGGACTTGCCCACAGCAGAACTACTGCTCCTGTGGCTCCTGTTTGAAAACAACCCTCCTGTGGCACAAGGAGAGTCACACTGAGTTGCAAATGTGAACCTTCTCCATTAAGCTTCCCCTTGTTACTTTAATTCTTTTTTTTTTTTTTTGAGACAGGGTCTCTCTTTGTAGTTCAGGCTGGCCCTGAGCTAACTATGAAGCCCAGGCAAACCTGGAACTCAGCAATCCTCCTGCCTCTGCCCCCCGAGTGCTGGGATGACAGGCGTGAGCCACCACGCCCGGCACTGTGGCATGTGGTATTGATGGCTGGTGGGCGTGAGTCTCCACGCCCAGCATTGTATGTGGTTACCGGGGATCGAACTCAGGACCTTGCGCCTGCGAGGCAGACTCCGGAACCACTAAGCTAACCCTCTGGCCCCATTAACTTAAATTCTTACCTTCACCTCTACCCCTTCTTTATTTTCCTACTCACTCTGCCCATTTTCTTTTTTTTCTTTGTTGTAATAAACACCTTAATTTGGTATATTTGTTCACTATCTCTTGTCATGTGACCATCTTTAAATTAAGATTTTTTTTTCCCTGGGGCTGACTTTCCACTGGATGGCATTCATCACCGTTTTTAAGTTATCCTTTATAAAGTCACTCATGAGAGAGGACTTCTACAATTTCTTCAGAAAGTGATATGAAAGATTGCATAAGTGGGTTCAAAGAAAGAAGTATCTTGAAGTAAATTGATGTCAAGATGCCTTTAAGTTTTATTATAAATTTAAATAATTACCGTATATTAGATTTTAACTACCCCTGTATATTTTCATAAACACTGTGTTATCTTTAATTCATGGTATGTATGTTATTTGAATATATAGACTAGAAATAAAAGGCTTAGGGAGTTTGTATCTTATTAATCAGTGTTTGCTTCTTTAGGAAGCCTTAATAACTTGTATCTCTCTGAACAGATTTTGAAGTTCTAAGTATTTCCTCTTCCAGACTTTCTTCTGAGATAAACCTCACAACTAAGGTTCAAATTGCAAAGACCGGTCAGGTCACTGTGTCAGTGGACATGGCTGGGACACCTGGTCACCGTCGCTGCTGCTGAGAACAGCTGGTGAGACCCCTGGACACGTCAGACACTTCTGGAGGAGCGGCCTGGGCGAAGACATCGTGTAACGTCCTTACTGCCTGCAGTCGGAGCCCAGGAATCCTGATTAGCAGTGTCTTCCTGATTACGGAGATGGTTGGGCGGGCCAGTGACCACGGATACCTAAGGCCAAGGTCTGTAACTGCAGGTGAGGCGGGAAGATCACAAGCCTGAGGGCAGTCGGGTGCGGACTCAAGGTTAAAAAAGCAAAAGAGGAGCGTGGCTCAAGGTATAGCTTAGCACACTTTGCATTCTTTCCCCAATGATGAGAAAAGAGACAGAATTTAATACTGACAAGAAGAAAAAGGAAACGATAAAATGGCAGTGTTCAATTTTTAAAAATGGCCAGCGGTCCAATCACATTCTGCTGTTATGACGTTCTAGTGTCAAAATGTTTGAAGGCAAAGATCAAACGCTGTTCATTAATAAAATCCCTTCACTTTGAACACAAGTACATTTTTTCTTGTCTTTAGAAGTAGTTGATGAAAATTGCAGCCTGAGAGGAGCAAAAGAGCAGGAATTTAGTGGGAAAGGCATAGTAGAAATGTGGCAGAACAGGAGAAAGTGGAACACAACCACAGATTTGCTACGGTATTTCACAGTGTGCAGTAATGAGGAAACATGGAATGAAAAATACACGTTGTACTAGTGCTAAGTGGGACAAAATGACATTTCTTACAATAGCACATAAACTTTTACATATAAACATTTACATATATATATGTGTGAAAATTACATATTAATTATTTCTTACTGGACATAAGGATTCTGTGTATTATTAATTTTAATATTTAAAGTAATCTAGGGGAGATAAAGACCACATAAATTTTCTCTTAGTTTTAGACTCTAAAATCAGATAGCTCTCCCTCCTACAATTATAATTTTCAAATACTTTTTTCATAAATATTGATATAAATAACTGAAAATGATTCTGCACTATGTGCTTTCGCTTTCCATTATTTCTTATTTTTAGCTAAATCCCCAGCCCTTCCACTGTGTTACTTTTTAAAAATCTAAAAAAATATTTATTTTAATGACTCCATTATAAATTGAGTGATACTCTGTTGAATAAGTAAATTGTGAAATTATATTTTCGCATGTTATGTTAAAGGTATTAAAAAACAATTACAATGTGTATATAAAATGCGCCAATAAAATCAATTCTACAAAAAGAAAGTTAAAAGGTATCAAAATGTACAATACAGTAGGTGTGCACATAAAAACAAGGCTTACTTGGAATCCATAAATAAAGAAGACAATGAAATTGAATCGTATAAACATACACATGACAGACAACATGTGTTACTGCTCCTGATGTGGTTCTGACGATGTGTTTCCTCTGTTTATCCTCCTGTGCACATCCAACACCCCATTTGGAAAAAAAAAAAAGAAAGATAGGGTTTTATATCTAATGGTAAACGGGAGATTTTGACTGATAAAGGCCTGGCGGGGAGGAGGTAAACGCAGAAGGGCGCTGCGCTGGGTAGGACGGTTACACTCAGTAGCTCATGGCTGCAAAAGGGGCCCAGAGACTGTCCTGCAGGGGAGCCAGGAAGAGCCGGCGCCGAGGAGAGTGCGCGGGGAACAGCTGAGCCAGAGGCGTTTCCTCGGGAGAGACTCAGGAGAAGGGGCCTCAGCAGGACGGACAGACAGCGCCCGGTGCCCCCCAAGGGGGGTCCGTAACGAGCTCGGGCGCAGGTGCGGGAGCCGGTGGAGTTAAGGACGAGACGAGGGCGCTGGGGAGGGCGCACCCTGGCAGCACCCCGCCCGAGCCGTCCAGACAGGGGTGGTCGCGGTGGACGGTGACGGACTCGCCGGGCAATTCCCAGGTCTCAGACAGAGCCGCCAGCCGCAGATGTGCCTGCTGAGCGGAGCTCGGGCGCTTCCCCCTCGGTGCCCGGGACGGGGACGGATCGTGCAGGGAGGGCGCTGAGGGGAGAGCGGGCGGAGCCGGAGAAGAGCGAACTGCCAGCCGGACCGGCGGCCGTGATGGGGAACTTGCTTAGGGAAGTAAACTCGCAAGGAAAGCGATTCTCTCAACCTGTCTGGAGGGGCTTAGGTGGAGGGAAGAAAAATATATTCAGTGCCGACAGGTGCTCGTTGCCAGACAGAGGCCTTTCAAGTGAATGGGTTAGGATGCTGCTTCACTAGGGAGATAATACAACCTGACTGAAGTTTGAGGTGTGTTTCAGTGAAGCAAAGTCAAGTCAAACTTATCTCCATGAAATTCTGAACAAACTAAAGTTATTCATCATAAGGGAATAGAAAGAATAAAATAATAAAAAAAATAAAGTTGCGCTGGGCGTGGTGGCTCACGCCTGTCATCCCAGCACTTGGGAGGCAGAGGCAGGAGGACTGCTGAGTTCGAGGCTTGCCTGGGCTCCATAGTGAGCTCAGGGCCAGCCTGGACTACAAAGCGAGACCCTGTCTCAAAAATAAAAAAAATAAAGTTGCTATTATATTCTCCACAGAATTGAAGCAAATACATGGAATCGTGTATTTTTTAAAATAAGGAATACTAATTATTTTTAAAGCTTCTGTCATCAAAATCCTTTCCTATTTGTATTATTTTAATTCACAGAACATAGCTACATTATATGTAGGAAGTACAAAGCGAACATTTAATATACATACATTTCCCGTTTGATGACCGAGTTCCGTTCCTGCTACTGTACCCTTAAGTGAATTGATTGCTAAATGAGGAACTACGTTTAGTGCTTATACGACAACTTTTGGAACAAAGAAATGGTCAAAGGAGAAGATGATGATTTAGCTTTTGCTCCCAAGTCTCTTACATGCAGTACTCTAATGTACAAGAGAGCATAAAACTACAGCACTCCAGTGCATAAATAAAACTACAGAACTACAGTACTGCACAGTACAGCAAGGCGAAACTCACAGCTCTGCACCTCAGATGCCAGGCTCCTGGGTTATAACTCTGAATGGAGGAGGATTTAAAGATAAACCAGACTTTATTCCCTAAATAATAACCAATTTTGTGAAAAGGAGGCATTGTTTGTTCTGTCACACCTCAAGATTTATGATAGCTTGCTTTTCACACTGGGAAAAGAACCTGTCATGTTCGAGAAAAGCTGTCACCAAACCGTTTGATGGTTTTGGTTTTGATGGTCCGAGTAGAGGGTAGGGGTGAAGCATGGCTCAAACGCATTGGATTTATTATTGTGCACTTTATTTCATTATTGTTCACTTGTACTATACATCAAAACTATTATGTAACTCGCAATAACACGGAATCAGAGTAGCGCAGAGCTTGTGTTCTCTCCACTAGCTCTCGGGTAAAGGAGACAGTGAGGACGCGAAGTGGGCTGTGGGAGTCCATTCTCTCTTTCGATATTGCTTCGATGGCTGTCAGTGAAAACCCTGTTCACAAAAGGTAGGATGTTGGAAATGGACCGAGCTTTTCAAAGTTTTTGTGACGATCACAAGATATTCCTCCTTGACCCTAGAATGTTTAGTAATTCAAAGTTGTCTCGATGTCCACCCTCACTGAATGTCACAGGCAGTAGATCCTCTGCTAGAACAAAGTTAATTCACCTGGCTTATTTACATGTGGATCATGAATCAATTCTTTTCTGATTTGCAAGTCATTTTTGATTGGGAAATAACAAATGGTTGGGGAAATTTCAAACTGTTTTAAAAGCTAAAATGGGTGAGGGGCCGGAGATTTAGCTCAGTGATTCCAGTGCCTGTCGAGCAAGTGCAAAGTCCCTGGTTCAAACCCCGGTAACTACATACAACCATATTGGACATAGTGACTCACGCCCACCAGTAATCAGTACCACATACCACAGTGCTGGCCCTGGTGGCTCACACCTGTAATCCTAGCATTGGAGAGATAGAGAGACAGGAGGATTGCTGAGTTTGAGGCTTGCCTGGGCTACATAAGTGAGCTCTGGGCCAGCCTGAACTAAAAAAAAAAAAAAAAAAAAAAAAAAAAAAAAAAAAAAAAAAAAAAAAAAAAAAAAAAAAAAAAAAAAAAAAAAAAAAAAAAAAAAAAAAAAAAAAAAAAAAAAAAAAAAAAAAAAAAAAAAAAAAAAAAAAAAAAAAAAAAAAAAAAAAAAAAAAAAAAAAGTGAGACCTTGTCTCAAAATAAATAAATAGATAAATAAATAAATAAATAAATAAATAAATAAATTTAAAGTTTGGTAAAAAGAAAACAAATCCTTAGATTCTGGTAAATGGACCTTAAATGCTTGCAGTTGACGAAAATTAACAAAAATCACTCTTGTGCAAAATTATAAATAATTGGAGATGTGGAAAAATTATTTAAATATGATTCATTCCCCATGGGCTCTGGTACCGGAAACTTGTTCCCAGTGTCACAATCTGGAAGATGGAGAACTTTTAAGAGAAGGATCTTGTGAGAGATATTTAGGTAATTGTAGGCCCAGCCCGTGGGGAAAATTACTACGGTGTTCACGAGACCCTGATTGGCTCTCAGCAGAGGACACACCCAGCCTCGTCCTCCACATCGCCACGCCCCTTTCCTGACCCGGAACCCCTCCCTCTGTGTGTATCCCTTCTTCATGGCTTTACTGCGAGGTACTCTTGAGAGTCAAGCTGATCCCAGCGCCTTGTCCTTGAAGCCCCAAAACTGAATTAAATAAATCTTTACACAGCACCCAGCCTGAGATATTTAGTAACAAAAACAGAAATAGGACAATATACCTATTTTTAGAAATATTTCTTACTAAATTTTTTATTGGGAACAATTTGTCATACTAACCAATATATTGAATCAAGCAGATCTTTAATAGTTATTACACCTAGATTTATGCAAAACAGGTCTAACATTTGC
>PVIC010045266.1:0-14668 GCA_004025085.1 Thryonomys swinderianus
TTTTTTTTTCTCAGCTCTCTGGCAGAAACTAGTCTGTAATGAGAGTGGGAAACGGAAGAAATGAGTATGCAAAAAAATAAAGAGACTCTTAGTACTTGCCTTTCTAGTTCTCACAACTATGCTTGATAGCCCAGTATGGTGGTTTAAAAACATCCCTGCAAATTATTTAGACATTCTTGCCATTGAGAAGTAGAATACATTTCTAATGTCCTAGAATCCAAGCAGGTTTATGAGTTCCCTGTAAAACATTATAGCAGAGGGGACATTGTGAGCCATTCAACAGCAGGTCATAAAATTGCATTGGAGCCCTGGTTCTCTATGTATGAAGATTCATTGTTAAAGGACTGCCATGCTGTGAGAAAGCTCAGGCCCTAAGAAGAAGCTACACGTAGATGCTCCAGTAGACCACTCCAGCTGAGATCTCAGATGACAACTAACATAAGCTACCCAGGCAAGTGAATGAATAAGCTTTAAGATAATTCCAGCCCTTAGTCATTGTCTTACCTCAATCCATTGAATCTTTGCAGTTGAGGCCCCACATACTATGGGGCTGAGCCCATTCCACTGTGCCTATCTCAGTTTCTTTCCTTATTGCTGGGACAAAATACCTGATACTCACAAGTTGAAGGAGGAAAGGATTATTTCAGCTGAGCTTGTAGAAGTTTCAGTACATAGTTGTCTGAATCTAAGGGAGGAAGGCAGGTAAGAGGGGCATTGGAGAATATATTCAGTACATGGCAGGGCAAGCAGAAGGCAGCAAGCAGCAACAAAATGCCTTCCATCTTTCCCTTTATATTCCATCCAGATTACAAGCCAATTGATTAGTGGCAATGGGGCTTCCCATTATCCACACCCAGAACTATGCTAAACCAGTTTAGTTATCACACATCCTTAATTCATATTCACCAGCCACATCTGGACAATCTCATCTAAGAGCACATGAGGATCTGGTGGGGTCGTCTAGATACAAGCCATAAGAGTGCTCTATCAAAATTTCCAGGCCATATAATTCATAAGCAACACAAAATGGGTGCTGTAATCCATTAGTATATTACATAGCAGTAGTAACTAAGATATTCAAAAACCTTTCAATAAATACGCTTTTTGCTTTAAGGCAGTATGATTCAGTTTTTTCATTTTCAACCTGACTAATGTAGCATGAGAATGAAATAATGTTTCCTTTAGTATAGACTTGGTCTCTTTTAATATAAGAAAACACATGTACTTAGGTACTTTAATATTAATAATATATACATTTTACTTATTTGGTAAGTATCAGTATTTTCATTATGTAACAACACAGCTTGAGAATCATTGCCTTAGACAAAGAGAGAAATTTCTGTAGGAAACTGTGGGAGGACGAAGAGTGATCATATGTTTCAAGTACAGGAGATAGAGCTGAGTATTTATTACCCAAGTACATTCTTGCCACAGTGCAATTCGGCTTGTGTTTGGGGTCTTCTTCTGTCCTGCCTGTTCACTTTCATTTGTTGCTCTCATTACTTTTTCAGGTAACCTGATCCCTGCATGTAGCTCTAATTGTCTAGATGGTTTCCAAATGATTCTTTCATCTCTGATCCTTCCTTGTGCAGAAAAAAAGACAGAGTGGAAAAAAAAAAAAGGGTCATACTGTTCTCTTTTGGCACTGTGCAAGTTTGTTTCCAGCCCATCCCTTGATGGTTTCCTCCAATCAAGATCAGTTTCTTATGTGAACATGCAGTTAGCCACCCACGAAGTACCTTTGGGTCCTACAAGTAACAGAGATTTCTCAGGATAACTAATTAAGCTTGCATTTCCCCAACACCAGACTTTATTGCAGTGTTTTCCTTCTGTTCTTGATAAAAACATTTTGAATCTTCACTGTCAGACTTGAAGCCTGATAGCATGATAGTTGGTGCCCAGCCTTCTGGGCTGGCCCATAGGCAGGAATAAAGTACCAGTTTGGTCTGCCTTCCTGAGATACCCCCTAGTCTACTCACTGCTCTTAATGTGGTTCCCTCCATCTTTCTCATAACTTTTGTCTCTAACTCAGTGTTGTTATGATCCATTTTACATTCATGTACTTCTCTATTTTATTCACTTGTCTTTTTGTTAAGCTGTGTCTAGGCTCTTATGTTCTGCTCTAAACTCAGAGAGGTGACATGACAGGCACCTAGGGGGTGTATTCTAGCTAAAGATTTATACAAGTGTTAGGAAGCAACCTGTGACTGGGCAAAGCACATCACACACACACACACACACACACACACACGATTTTAGAAATAAAACTTCTTGGTGGTATCACTATCTCAGATTAGGCAGAGGCTTCAATATCCCTTTTGGCTTCCACTGGTAAGGAAAGTACAACCCTGTGAAGGAAGTGCAAAGATGATTTCCACAGGTTTGTGGACTCTCTGGGATTTGTAAATCATGTCTTGTTAGAGGTTCCCAGCTCTATGCAAGCATTTAAAGCTGGTAAAGGTGACATTACTAATACAAAAGAGAGATATTTTCCAAATTTTAAGGGCTAAGAGCCCCAAAATATCAGCATTTGTACTGGACTCAACTCATGTGCCTGAGACCCAACTGGTGAAATTGGAGGTTTGTTCTTTTTTTGACAGCAGTTGAGAGCAACAGGGCTAGTGAGAAAAGGCAGAAGGGCTCTCCTGTGGTGTGTGCCAAAAGAAGAATGCTTCTTTCCCTGAAGCTGAAGAAGACCAATGGCAAGAAAGAGAAGAGAAAGAGTCAGGATGCTGAAGGAGAAAGGGATGTCTGGATCTGGAGGCAAGAGTTTACTGACAGCTTCTGAACAGCTTTTCCACTGGTGGTAAACAGAATAGTTCCTGGCCATTTTGACTTGCCCATAGAATGGTGTCGCTTTTGCCAGTGTGGATATTTATGTGTGACAAGAGAATTCTCCCCATCTCTAGCATAAGGCAAAGAGCTTGAGCAGGGGGATAGCCTGGCTCCGATTCATAACTCAATATTTGCATAATTCCAGCATGTTGCATAATCACAAGCTCCTCTCAAAAACAGGAGTTGAAGGCTATCATTCTCAACTCATGGGAAAATATGAACAGGCCAAGAGCACGTATATTTTTTCTCTGTTGCATAAACAACAGTATAAATGCACATAATATTTGGCTCACATTTGATTAGAGCTCAGTACCTGCCTGTGGGCAGGATTTCTTTATAGGGACCTTGATAAAATGAGAAGTTAAGGAATTTTGAATTTCTTAATAACTTATTTGCTGAAAATAGCAAAGACTAAGTTTCTTATTCTATTAAATTCTCAATAGTTCCAAGGCCTGTTGATTTAAAACTAGTAACCTTGAGCCAGGCGTGGTGGCTCATGCCTGTAATCCCAGCACTCGGGAGGCAGAGACAGGAGGGTTGCTGAGTTCGAGGCTTGCCTGGGCTCCATAGTGAGCTCAGGGCCAGCCTGAACTACAAAGCGAGACCCTGTCTCAAAAAAAAAACAAAACAAAACAAACTAGTAACCTTGAAAAATGTATATTCACTTAGAATGTTTGAGCATTTACTCTAAGACACTGAATTTGTTTCTTTAAAGTTGTAATTTGTGATTGCTACAGGAAGTTGATCTTATTCACCAGCTTGTGATAATTAGCCAGTTTGTGTGACCTTATTGATCAAATTACAATGAACTCACCCACTATAAAACATTCTCTTTAGAATCAAGAATGCACCTACAGGCTTTTCTCTTTGGAAAGATTATCTTACAAGTAAAAAGTGAGACTACTCTGTAAGTTAATTTTCACACACACACACACACACACACACACACACACACACACACACAGAGAATCTTAATTTTTCATTATGTCAAGATATTTTCCATTCTTGGGCCCAGGAGTCTTGGCTGCTCTTCTGGCTCATTCTTGTGAGTTTTCAAACTTATCACTTTCCCCCTTCTGTACTCCAGGAGGGCCCTGCCTCTGTATTCTGTATGCTGTGTGTGTGTGTGTGTGTGTGTGTGTGTGTGAGTGAGAGAGAGAGAGAGAGAGACAGAGACAGAGACAGAGACAGAGACAAAGACAGACATGGAAGACATACAGACAGGGAGAGGGACAGAAAGAGAGAGGAAAGATTTCTTTAATAAGACCAGAGCTTTGATAAGAGGACCTGACCAGGGCCTGTAGTGACCTACAATAGCTAGTGAGATCTGGTGAGATGAACTCTTCTGATCTTAGGATTTCATGGAAACTCACTAGTTGCTGCTCTCTTATCTACCAACAAGTCTTCATATCACTACTGCTCACCATTTATTGAATACCTACTCTGCTCTGAGCCATGTTCTAGGTTATTGATACATCTTTTAATTTAAAAACCCCTGCTAATCAGAAGGCTAGTTAACTGGTAAAGTCTTAATGAAACACATTAGCAGACTCAAAGTTCATTTGAGCATTCATTTTTACCTCCTGCCCATCCAAACTACTACCAATGACTAATATTCCCGTCCTCTTCTTGCCTTAATTTGTCTCTCTGTGGAGCTATTAATGAGCATGGAGAGGCCATAGGAGGCTGTTAGGGAGGACTAAGAGGAAAAAGAGGAGGACATGGTGGGGGCTAGCAGTCAAGGGCTTGGATACTCTAGAAACCAGGTCATTTATCTTGCATGTCCCTGAGTGGATGTCCCAATTACTTAAGGCATTTTAGGTTCAAAGATCTATCAAGACACCTTTTTTTTTTTTTTGTAAAGAACTTGCTGTATGCCCTATATCTGTCTTGTTTCTCAGCAGGAGATAATGATGTATGGTGCATAAATCTTTGTAGAGTGCCAATTAAGGCGTAGACTCTTTCTTTGAAGAGATGTGAGGACCGATTCCTCAGACTGGCTTTTGCTTGGAAGACAGGGGAGGAGCTTATCCTTTGGCTATGTGAGCTCCAGACAAGTGAGAGTCAGGGCTGGAGAAATGCTGCTTTTTCAGGTGACTGCTTTTCCAGGCAAACCTGCCCTGTCAGTAGCAAGGGAAGACATGCTGGATCTTAGTTATACTTATGGGGAAGGACCCTATTAATCAAAAGCCTAATCAGCTGGCTCTGGGATATGATGGTGAGGGTGACCATATAATTTATTGTCTAATTTAGGACACTTTGAGTCTGAAAAGAGAGCACTATGAATAATTATGTCAGGAGAACAGGTGTAAATCGGGATTGGCCCAGACAAACCAGGACATATGCTTACCCTAAGGTAATATATTAACTTTATCAATTAATTCTTAGAAGTTTATGCAATAGGCTCACTCTACATATCATATTCTTCAGAGGAAAGAAGGTTTGTCAACCTCCAACATGCTCCTACTCTCTGTGTATACCATGTATATAGTATTTTATAGTAGAAACTTTGAAAAAATAAAGGCTTGGTAGCCAGATAGATGTGAATTGTGCCTCAGCCCTGACATTCACTAATGTGTATGGTAGTCAGCTACCCTGGTTTTCCTGAGAATGTACCTGTTTTAGCCTTGAAAGTCTCGTGATCTAAGAAGTCCTTGACTTCCAGGCAAATAGGAATCATTGCCCCCCCCAGCACCTCATTAAGCATGGTGTGTGGGCATAGAAAGTGGTAAGTGGTCAGATCTATGATTCACCCACAGAAAGGGTCACCTGAATAGAGCAGTACTGGTGGAAGTGTCAGTAATAGGAATGCAGATATAGGAGGAGATGGCCTCTTAGGAGTGGCTGTACAAAGGAGAGAGGGCCTAAGAGTTTTATTGATCAAGCGAAGATTTGTTAGTAGAGAAAGAAGCAGGGTAAAGTGGAGAATAATCCTATAGTGGCCAAGAAAGATAGTTGGACTGGCAGCTAGAAAAAAGGCTGAGGAAATACATGGACAGTAGCTAAAAGTATATGTGAGAATCATTCCTCCCCATTTTAGGTCACCCATGAGACATAGAAAGGAGGACTGAGTTTTTGTCACTTAGAAAGAAGATCCAATAAATAAGTGAATCAGGGATCAACTACCACAATGACATCCAGCAATGAGATTCAGGATATAAGTGAAGTGTCTAGTAGTGTAGCTTTCTCAATTATTTCTTGTTAAAAGAGAATTTCTTCCCCTTTCCATCTTCTCCTACTCAATCCCATGTTTTCTCCTTTATAGGCATGCTGTTTTTCTCCAAAGGATGTGAGATAAGTGGCAAAGAAAGAATTCAAGTGTTGAACACGAGTGTTGAAACAACAGCAGTAACAACCACAACCCACACCAAATCTGCTATAACTCCAGGTAGATGAAATCAATAAAATCCTTACTTCTTTTTCTGTTTCATGCTCTTGTGTTTCTACTTGTCCATCCATCCATATCTATCTATCATCTATCTATCTATCTATCTATCTATCTATCTATCTATCTATCTATCTATATCTATCTATCTATCTATCTCTATCTAACTTATCTAACATCTATCATCTGTCATCATCTATCTATCTTCTATGGTTTGGTTATGGTATGACTGTTAATTTTAGAAGCACCTTTAATAGGCTATGAGTTAAGGATGAGGCTAAAATTATGATTCAAGATATACCAGCAGGATTTTTTTTTTGAGACAGGGTCTAACATTGTAGTTCAGGCTGGCCCTGTGCTTACTATGTAGCCCAGACAAGCCTTGAACTCAGCAATCCTCCTGTCTTTGCCTCCAGAGTGCTAGGATTACAGGTGTGAGCCACCACATCCAGCACTGTGGTATGTGGTATTGATTGCTGGTGGGTGTGAGTCACCATGCCCAACATTGTATGTGGTTACCGGGGATCAAACTCAGGACCTTGCACTGGGGAGGCAGGTGCTGGAACCACTGAGCTAAATCTCTGGCCCCCAGCAGGATATCTTTAGCCTGAAAGAATATTAGAAGAACTTTCAGTCCAGTACTGTACTGCATCTGAGGGTGTACTCTCTGAACTGCTGCATCACCTAGTTGTCTTTCCTAGAGGAGTATCAAGAGGAATTCTACATCCTAGGGAAGTGCAGTAATGCTTCTGCTTAAGAGAGGAGCAGTAGGAAGGTCACAGAGAAGAGATTTTATGGTTGCAGCAGGCCAGGGGCTACACTAACTAGGAAGCCATAGTCCAAGCAAGTGCTTACAAGGATCCTCTAGCCCAAGACTAAATGAAGCCACAGTAGAAACACTGAGTACTAGAAGCCCAGTGTCTTGTCCTTGCTTCTTCTGAAGCAGGAGAGTCCTTTCTCCTTGTTCTATGTTTTCATACCTTCCCTCCCTCATGCCAGTGCTGATTCCCAAGTGCAGAAGTGTATGTGTGGTGAGAAGAAAAATGAATAGTGAAGACAAAAGGAGCTGGCCGATCAGTTCTGACGAGCAAGGCCCTTACCAGGTGACCCACAGTGCACAGATGATCTGTAGATGGAACCAGAACACACTGGGGCTCAGTGTTTTCCTGGCAGTAAAGGACAGCTCTTCCCAGACCTCAATCATCTGAGACCCTCCTGGTGTCTCCTTTTAGACATGAAAGGTAAGAATACAAAGAAAGAGAAAAGGCAACAATGCTTTGGTGAAACGTGTCTGAAACACTACATTTTTGGTGGGTCTTTTTAGTTTTTGCATCTGCAAAATTAATCACTAATTTTTCACTTTCTTTCTTTTCTTTCTTGTCATAGGCCCTTCTGAAAATCCATAAAAATATGGACATATAGCTCAGAATAGTATACAAAGTGTGTGTGTGTGTGTGTGTGTGTGTGTGCATTCATGTCTGTGCTGGCTTTTTAAAGGTAATTTTAAGAGATTCAGAAACTCTTGGAAATCCATCCATGGATTTCATCTTTCAGACCTTAACATTAAGTGGTACATATATTCATTCTAAATTTTACTTCCTTTGATTTTCCAATTGAGAAAGGCTGAGAAGGGCAGAGGAATGGCTGGTGTTGGTGGGAGGTGGGGATTAGATCTACCTGATGATGGGAGTCAGTGTCTGCGGCCAGAACCCTAAGTGTAGGTCCTGGCAACAGTGCCATCTCCAGATGAGCTACTGGAATGTAAGAATGCAGATTGATGAGAGCAATAATCTATTTTCAGATTCTCTGGGCATTGTAACAGCAGGTGTGCAGAGCAGGCAGCTTTCACTGCCAGTGTGGGAGGAAGGACACCTTGGAGACTGGGCATGCAGTGATGTTGGCTGCAGCTGAGCCACTGGTAGGAACACTGTTTGCTCCAGTCCCAGTGTCTGCTGCTTGTGTCTTGGAGCTGGAGTGAGCCCTGATGATATGCTTCTAGCAGTGAACATTATGTGACTCCATCTGATCTTTCTTGGGTTAAGCCACTGGGGTGGGAGTAGAAAGACACCTTGGCATTCACAGAGAGATCATGATCAGGACAGTACATACTGGTTGAAAATACACGATAACCAATGAGGTGGACCAAAAAGGATGGCCAACTTGAAGTAGAGGCCCTGTTTTTAAACCTGCCAGAGTTTTGGCAGGCAGAAAAATTCTCACAAAGTCACCCCCTTTATGAATTTGTGGGATTGGGGCTCTGGCTCCTCCTTTTACTTTTTCCAGAATTGTAGAAATAAGGTCATGAACTTACCATCTTCCCATAAAGTGATAGCTCCTCCTTGTTCTGCCTGGCTTGCCAGAGGCATGTGTCTCTCCAGAGATCCAACATCCTGACTGGCAAGGGGATGAGTTAGGAAAGTGCAGGTAAACCTGAGGCCAGTAGAATCTAGGATGAAAAAGCAGGAATCGAAACCAGGGTATGGGGTCAATGTCAGACCATCAAGGAAAGACACAAACATGGGAACCTGAAGATAGAGACTGAGCTGTCCTCTGTAACAGAAGGCCATGACTCTGCTGCTGTGGCAGGACAATGACCTAGACAGGCTAGTTAACTTCTGTGAACTTCAGTTTCCTCATCTGCAAGATGAGATTAACAATATCTACTGGGAAACTTAGTTGTTAGAATGAAAACTGAATATAAATCACTTAACATATTCATGGCCACAACTAGTCAGATCTAATTACTGTCATATCATTATACCCATGTATTGGCTACTAAGTGAGATCCTTAGGTTGGTGAAGTGACAATTACGAAAATAAGTAAGAAATGTTCTCAGTATTCAATTTGCTCATAGCTTCACAATTATCAGAGAAGTCAGACTGTGATGAGTGGTATAATAAATGAAATGAGCATGGCTGAATCTCTCCAGTGACCCCATAATTGCTCACTTGTGGAAAACCTCTCAAGTGACCAAAACCTTCCCAGACAAAAATATTATAGAAGCATGCTTCCAATTAATGTCTCTTGACTTGAATTACAAATGTGGGTTAGGATTTCTCAGGATCACTTTCTCAGGTAACTAAAACTAAAGAGAATGCACAATGACATTCTTTTAGAGTGTGTTTAAAGATACAGGGATATATGTGTAAGAGGAACCCTTTCTACCATGGACCATTGAACCACAGTGGAAAAAACTTAGGACGACAGAACTAGAGAATGATTATACTTTCTTCCCCTACCCTCAACCCCAGAGAACACAAAGCTCCTTCTCATTCACTTTCATAATTAGAACAGGTCTCTATATCTAAGTTCAACCAATGAAGAAACAACACTGCTTTGTTTATGTATAATAAGTTTTTTCATGGAAATACCCAAGGCAAGGAGAGGTCAAGAGAAATGAATTCAGGGAGGGCCAGAGATGAAAAAGTAAAGACAGACAAGGACTCATATACAGTATAAGGACTTGGAGATTCAGAGAAACTCAGATAGGCAGCAGAGATGTCATGGCACAGACTCCAGGCAAATACTCGAATACTGGTGTTCTGTGTGTGTGTGTGTGTGTGTGTGTGTGTGTGTGTGTGTGTGTGATAACTGCAAATGGGCAAGAAAAGGAAGAGAAGAGAGCAGGAACAGGCTAAACCATCTACACTAAATTCGCTGAATCTAGGGTCAGTAAGTTTTTGCTACAAAGGGTCAGATAATAAATATTTTAGGCTTTGTGAACCATTATAGTTTCTGTGACAATTACTCAATTGATGTACGGCAAAAGGAGCCAGTGTACACAATATACTAATGGATGGGCATACTGTTCCAATAAAACTTTATTTATAAAGACAGTTGGCAGGACAGATTTAACCCATGGGCCATAGTTTGCAAACCCTGCTTTAAATCATGCCTCTTTAAATAGTCAATAAACAGTTATGCCTCTCCTGGGTTCTTAAGGGTATGATTCTTAGATAGCTCTAAATAGTTCAGTACATTCTGTAAGACTATGACTTCTTGGAGCCCATAGTTTTATATTCTTTCTATTTAGCCCATTAAAAACTGGTACCATTTCTATAAGAAAGAGGGAGGATACAGGAAGAAATGCATCTTGCACGACTGTGGAGTGAATGCCACCTGGACCGAGGCTGCAGTCTATGTGCAGGGATCTCCTGGGATCCTAGTGAATATCTCCTTCTGGACAGGGGCTTCACTCCAGCCTCTGGCCCTGTGTTCTCTCCCAGCACATAATGATTCTGACCTCTGGCATTTCAAGAGTCTGTTTTATAAAAAATGTGGCACTCTGATCCATCCATTGTTGAAATTTTGGAAAGAAAAATAAATAATTTGAGGCACATGGTGGATTCATCAAGGAAAGCCCTGAGAGAGAAGGCAAAGACAGCAGAAGTGGAGAAAGGAAGAATGCTCTCGAGTAGTTATTTATCTTTTTTGCTCTTCTCCCTGAGAGGGCTGGAATAGGAAAAGGGGTGGGAAGCCTGCTGGAAGATGCTCTGAAATAGACCAGATGTGGTCTGACCTTATGGTCATTGCTAGCTGCAGCTGTCTAGAATGTTTAACATTCCCAATGTTTAGATTTATATCGTGCTGTTCCCCTGCAGAGTTCAAGCCCTTGGTTTGATATATTGGAAAAACACTGTGTTAATTGTTGGGAGATCTGGGACAGCATTCTGGTTCTGCTGTGTGTTTGCATCGCATTAGGCCAGTGTCTCTGAGTGTGCACTGAGTCTTTTGTAAGAAGTGCACGCATGAGGTTAAAGTGAACTTGGGTGAGACAAAGTTAAAACAAATGAAACAAGTTTCTTCACTTTGGACCACTCATACTCTTTGATTTACAATATTTTTTCCATGATGACCCCTGGTCGTAATTACATAGTATGTGTGGCATTGTCCACAATTTATCCTTTAAGCATCTCTCTTCTTTCCAAGTTTCCACAGCACAACTATGTCTTATATTGTCTTCCACTGTGGTAAATTGTGTCTTCTTTTTCTTCTCTCTCGCTCTGTCTCTCTCTCTGGATATAACTCAAAGTCCTGAACAGATCTTCTGCTCTTTTCTGTATGTTTTCTATGCACGCATGCATTCTCCAGCCTAAAATTATGACAGCTTAGTTTACATGTCTAATCTTGACTTCTTGCTAAGATCTCTGTTTCCAGGTGATATTGTTCTGTGTACACCCTTCTGTTCTTTCAACAATGACATGTCTAAACTCAACTCACCATCAGTTCCAGTCCTAGGACCTCACATCACACATCTTTCTCTCCTCTGGATAAGCCTCTTATCTCCATATTTTTAAACATGACCACCATAATAATCATTATTGAAACTTTTTTTCACAGTATTTCTTCACAATACCTTCTGCAATTGCAGGTTAAAGAGGGTCTCCAAAATATTCATGGGCTGGAAACTTGGTCCCAATTGTGTAGTCACTTGCCTTTTCTGGTCATGTCTAAAATTAGAAGTTCCAGTTTAATCTAAGTCTTAGATTTTCAAAGCCCATTGTAAATCTTTCCTTTGGGGGATTCATATGAGTTGTCTACTCTCTCTCCGCCAGGAGGCTAGCATTACCACAGAGCTGGACATGCCCACTGTCACTTTAAGTGCTCTTGAGTCAAAGCTACATCCCTAAGGGGAGAATTTATGCTTTGCAGGTCTTTCATGTCCTGTACCAGGTAAACAGAGGAGGGGAACACCAAGGGCATCTTGTATATATTTAGAGTTGTTGTCATTTTTCAGCTGACTAATTGTTCTTACACAGTATCAGGAGCTGCAGACATGACAAGCAGAACCATTCTAGGCATACAGAATGTACTGGAAAAGATACAGGTCCATCCCTGTAAGAAACATGCTCATTAATTGTGGTTCTTAAAGAAAGCTGAATGGCACACACACACACACACACATATGCACACACACATATATAGTATTTTGTATATTTATACGTACATATATGTATTTGTGAGAGAGACTCATTGTAAGGAATTGGCTTATGTAATTGTAGGAACAGTAAATTCTAAATCTACAAGATAGACTAACAAACTGGAAATCAATGTAAGTTGAGTTTGGTCTCAAGCTTGAATTGTACTGGGCAGGAGGCTGAAAACTCAGGTAGAGTTCCTATGTTACAAATGTGAAAAATTTTTAAATCTCAGTCTTCACTGTGATACCTTTCAACTGATTGGATGAGGCTCCCTCACACTAAGGAGGGGAATGTATTTTATTCAAAATCTATGGATTTAAATGTGGATCATACCTTAAAAATAACTTTACAGGAAGGCTGCCCACTGGCCCACTGTATCCTGGAGTGGCGTGGACTTGGCTACCAGGCGCCATCCGTTTCCAGTGGCGGCAGAGGACTGAAGCCTGCCCACCGGCCCACTGTACCCTGGAGCTGTGCAGTGAGGAGTCAGGTACGGATCCTGGGTGCCATCCGCACCACGGAAGGTTGAGGGCCTCCGCCAAGCCCCAACCCCACCCTGGAGCTGCGTTGTGAGGACCCAGGTCCTAGAGGAGCTGGAGCCATCTCCTGCTTCCCTCCACAGGAGGCGTGCTCCTAGAGCCGCACTGAGAGACCAGGCAAGATTAAAAGGGGGGGGGGAATCTAGCTTCTATTTTGCCATCTACTCCTAGATCCCTCTATTCACCTCTTATCCCCACACCCTCTCCTATCTTCCTGTCAGAAGCAATATCCAGAAGTAAAAGATTCTTAGGCTGCCCTATTTCTTCTTCTGTACTATTATAAGAAGGTGTATAAAGCCTCCAATGGTCTTACAGCATACAGTTGGTACTGTTGTACATATGCCCTTTTATCCTCTATTACCCGCTGGCATATATGAGGTTATAGGGTATAGGTGATCTTCATAAATCTGCTAAGCCTATTTCATTCTCCTCCTGTCTCCCTACCTCCCTGACTCTCCAGTGCCCTTTTATCCCCAAAGGGTTCGGGGGGGGGTACATTTATGATCTGTAAATTGCTGATTAATTCTAAATTCTGGCATATAGACATAGAGGTAACTCATAAGCTCAAAGTCTCCAGAACAGAATTTAACAAAACTTCTTTATTGGCATTTATTGTATTATGGTAACAAACATGATGTGATTGTTCTGCTCAAATACCTACCATGATGTGTTAGACCTGAGAACTCTGAAGGGTCATTACAGATTCAAGGAGAACCCCCCAGGAAAGCGCCACATCCAAAGGGCCCCAGATAATAGAAAGAGACCTGCAACAAACAATGCCCTGTCATCAGGCAAAGAAGAGCATTAATAACAACAAAAGAGTAGAAATGAGAAAATACACAAAAACCAGACACAAAGGTCACCACCACAGGGAAATTCAGAGAAAAGGGAAATAGGGCAAACTGAAACTCAAACACCAGGACTCTTGGAGATGGTAACTAAAACAGATCTAGTAAAATGGAAATCAGAACTCATCTCTGATATCAAAAGAGGGATACTGTCCACAGTAAAAGACATCATTAAAGAAGAGATCAGTGAGATAATAGAATCCAAGATAGCAGAAGCAATGGAATCTTTTAAATAGCTTAAAGCAGAGCTCCAGGGAATGATGAAGGAGAATGAAAGCTTATGCAGTAGGATGAATGAAGCAGAAAACCGAATCTCAGACCTAGAGGGCAGCATAGCCCCCAATGAGCTGGAAAGGTATAATCTATGGAAAAGAGCAAGGGACCATGAGAAATCAATTCAACAGCTTCTAGATGACTCAAAGAAAAATAATATAAGACTGATTGGAGTCACTGAGGAAGCAGGAGACAGTGTAAAAGACATACATAACAGATAGACAGTTTCTGGCTCTTCTCTTTGGTATGAACACCTGTAGATGCAAATGAGCTCTAGAAAGTATGACAGCTTTTATAGAGTGGGAAATTTCTATAGGAAATTTGGTGTGCAAATGTGATGAGGGGAAGGAATAAATATAATACAGAAAGAAAATAAAAGAGCATGTATAAAGGGGGTGAGGAGGTGTGGGTGGGTAGGGATATGGGTAAAAATGAGAATTAACTTTTGTCATATACTGGTACAAATTCCCCAAAGTTATATGCGATTTTGAGATGTATATAAATTGTACCAATAAAGAATTCAATTACAAAAGACATAAATAAGCTATTGTCAGAGATAACAACAGAAAACTTCACAGAAAAAGAAATAGACATACAGATAAGTGAGGCCTATCAGACTCCAAAACACCGTGACATAAAAATATCTACACCTAGACATATAATTATGAAGGTTCCAGATGCACAACAAAAGAATGAAATACTGAAAGCAGTGAGAGAAAGGAAGAAAATCACCTACAAAGGGAAGCCCATTAGGATCACAGCAGACTTTTCAACACAAACACTCAATGCAAGGAGAGCGTGGAGAGAAGTATTTCAAGCATTGCAGGAAAACAACCTCCAACCTAGACTGTTGTATCCTGCAAAAC
>PVIC010045267.1:0-14676 GCA_004025085.1 Thryonomys swinderianus
AGGCAGGCGCCGGAACCACTGAGCTAACCCTCCGGCCCTTTTATACAGTTCTTAAATGGTGCCATCAGGTACTTACTCTTTAATGTGTCTGCCAACATACGAGTTGATCTGTTTGTCCATATTTTGATACACACTCTGCTTGTAGAAAAGGAAAGAGAAAAAGGCAGGAAAAAGCTAGTAGAAACTACTGAACCAGTTTTCAAAGAGCAGTGTAATTGAGAGGACAGTATACCAAGCTCCCCAAAATAATGAGGAGCATTTGATACTGACGTGCAGAATTCTTGACCGGCAAGAGAAAAATAAGAGACAACTGACTGAGGCCTGGAGGGTCCAGCGATGCGGCGGAGGGGCTGGAGTCTGATCGGAGCCCTCCAGCTTGGGCAGACAGAGTCACTCTCCCGGCTACGGCCCCCCGGTGGGCTGGCAGGGCTGCTCCTGTCCCTGTCCCTCCCACGTACAGTCACTCTCACTCCCGTGACTTCTCCTCCCAGCTGCCTGCTCATGGCTCAGATTTTCCTTTCAATCTGATCAATTCTGCAGGTTGTTCTAAATACACTACTTTCAAATCCAGCCTCCATTTCTCCTGCCTCCTTTAGGATGTATTTCTCTTATGTCATCATCATTAGGTAATTTTAGATGCCCTCATCTCCCATGTGTACTGTAACTGCGTCTAAATTTGTTATACGATCTTTCTTGGCTTCTTATAAATGAAGACTTATAAATCTTATTCTCTTCTTACTAATCTATCATTCTTTCATGTATTCTTCTCATCTTTGATCTGTATTTTCTTCTAGAAACTGTTTGCACAGCAAAATGTATTTTTCTTTTCCTTTCCTTTTCTTTTTGAGACAGGGTCTCACTTTGTAGTTCAGGCTGGCTTGGCCTTAAACTAATGAACCCAGGCAAGCCTTGAACTCACAGTGATCCTCCTGCCTCTGCCTCCCGAGTGGTGGGATTACAGGCATGAGTCACCACACCCGGCCTTGTGGTATGTGATACCAGGAATTGAACTCAGGACTTTTCACTTCCCAGGCAGATGCCAGAACCACTGAGCTAAAGCCCAGCCCTAAAATGTTTATTTTACTTTATGAAATCTGTTCTCTTCAAACTGTCTGTTTCAGATGACAGCCCTTTCATTGCTTGGAGTAATGTCCTATCCAGAAAAATCTTTTACTTTTATGTTCCTATTTGCACAAATCCAGGGCTTGTGTATTTATATTCAAAATTCTGTATGATTTTTTTCCCATCACTCTATTCCATTTCTTTTTCTTAGGCACAATGCCAGCAGTTACCATTATTTTCTTTATTGCACCCTGATTACTAAATGCTTTATTGCCATTGAAAATACAGGTAAGATTCAGAGAGCAATCATTCTGGGAGCTTCCTTAGGGCTAAAATTCAAACATGTGCATAACATATCAACTTGGCATATTGAAAACACATGGTGTTGACCCCCAATATTGGGGGAGCTCTTCATAAAATAAAACCTAAGTAGGACTAGATGAACATAACTTAATATACCATGACTTGATGTTAACATTTTTAAATTTCACAACGGAAATCATGCAGGTTCCCCCCAAAATCTGAATTCAGTTCCCTATGTCAGTGTGAACATGTGAAGTTTAACAGATGTTATGCACAGTGTTTCCTGGGGGAAAATCTATTGTGTTTCTCTGGCCTTCCATATAGAGATTGCCATTAATTTATGCAAGTGGAAGATCATGTCTCCATCAGTGTCTCTGTGGCTTGACAGTCCCCTAGTTTTATTTGTCTACTTGTTTTGCAGATTTGACTGATAACAATTCATTTTAGACAAGGAACCTGGCCTCGTAGAAGTGAAAGCTTGGTTGAAGCTTATTTAAAATTTATATTCATCTTCTGAAATGTGAGTCTGGCCCCTTTTGCTTAGCTCAGAAATGGGGGCTCAGCTAGTCTTGATCACTTACATTTAATTTAATTACAACCCTAGTCCCTGAAGCTATGTCATATTAGCTCTTTATGCAGAATAATTTTGAAATCGCCACCTTTACCCACTCTGAAGCTCAGCTTGTGGGGGGTTTTTCAGGGATAGATCAATGAAAAAAACCTACATTTAAGCTAAGCACTTCACATAGATTTCTTTTTTGTCCTCTTCACCCAACTTACAACTCAGCAGAAACCAGACACCATAAAGTGAACAGTGACTTTTACACATCCTATAGACAGAAAGCCCAGTTTATATATAATTGAGCTGATGCATATGATTGGTTTATTCTCAGTGTAAGATCAATGTTTGGAATGCGATCTGAGAAAATTTTAAACTGTGAAACACTATATATATATATATATATATATATATATATATATATATATGTGTGTGTGTGTGTGTGTGTGTGTGTATGTGTGTATATACATACATACATATATATTATATATGTATGTATGTATATACATATATGTATATGTATGTATACACATGTATATGTATATACATATATACATATATATGTATACACATATATACATATACATATATATATATTTCTTTGAATTTCTGATCCCCTGCCTCAGCAAGCATGATGTGCCATTACACTTGGCTAGACCTATCTTCTTTCTAGAGAAATAAAATCAGAAATTATGGTCTACTGTGGTACATACCAGGCTCAGGATTGCAACAGAAACAGTTGATTAAACAGCAAGTCAGGAAAGATGTTCTTTAAGCTATGACACTTCAGGTGTTCATGGAGTAAGGGGAAAAATCAGGCAAAGGGAATCCATGGAAGTTACAGGATTACAGGATTACAGGCATGAACCATCACACCCCAGTAAGAAGTGTCTTATTCCAGGGAGAGGAGGAAAAGAAAGACTTGTTAGACACGTGAACCAACTTGAAGGAAGTTACAGGTGGGAGAGGACATGTATTTTTTCCTAATTATGGCTGATTATATCAAGTATATCAAGTTAAATGAAATTATATATCAAATTATATATATTATATCAATATATAATATAGAAATATATTATTAATATACAATATATCAATATATAACATATAATATATATTGAGATATAATATATCAATATATTGATATATATTGATATAATATATATCAATATATTATGTATTGATATATCAATAATATAATATTATGTATTAATATATAATTATAATATTATGTATTAATGTATAATTATATATTAATGTATATATAATGTAATATTATGTATTGATATATCATATCAATAATATAATATATATTGATATATATTGATATATACCAATAATATATAATCAATTAATATATGATATATATTGATATATAATATATCAATATATTATATCAAATTATATCAAGTATTGTCATATGTAAGATAAATGTACAATGAGCACAGTGAAATAAAAGAAATTTTACAAAGTAGTAGGTTGCCTGAGGCAAATTATATATATATAATATATATAATATATAATATATGCATGTATATATATGTATATACATATATACATGTGTATATGTATATACGTATATATGTGTGCGTCTGTGTGTGTATGTATATATATACACACCACCAAAAAGAAAAGAATCTACAAATTAAGTTCATTGTCCTTTTTGTGTTGCCTGTGAACTGTAGAAATGTAGTCTGGGGCCCCAACCGCGGCGGTTATTTGACAAAAGCTGACAGTGGGACGAGAGGGGAACGACTCCGACCTGAAGTAGGTTCCTGCTGCAGGACCTTGTAGTCTTGTACCTCAGCTGCTTTTGTGGGTCGTTGTTGTTCTCAGATTTATTTCCTAAAGCCTTTTTGCAGAGGACACATTTTATCTCTATGAAGCACTCTACGAAACAGTTCAAATGTGATGTGCTGATTAAGAGAGCACATCCTAGAGAGGTGCAGCGACATTGCCGTTGGGGCTGTGATTAACCTGCTTCCCTTGGAGACCGGCGATGAGCAGCTCTCAGGGGTTCTGGGTCTTATGGAAGTTCAAGTTGTAGGTTTGGGAGAAAGAATGAGGGCGCACTATCGTGACAACCCTGCACCCACGTTCACCACAGCACGCTACTGGGAACAACAGTCACGTGACGGGAGCAGCCTAGGTGCTCGTCATGGATGAATAGAAATAGAAAATATAGTATCCATACACCATGGAGCGTTGTTCAGCCATAAAGAAAAATGTACAATAATCTTGCCATTTGCAGGAAAACAGGTGGATTTGGAGATATTAATGTTAAACAAGTAAGTCAGGCTCAGAAAGACAAGTATTATATATTTCCTCTCTTATGCAAAATCAAGAGAGAAAAATAAAGACAACACGACAGGAGCAGGAGGCTGTGGAGGGGAGAAGTGGGTGGGGGAGGGGAGGGTTGGAGAGGGAGGAAATCAGCAGGGAGACACGACGGGAGATGCTCTGCGCATGAGTGAAAGTGCCGCATGAAGCTCCCTATTCTATATAATCAGAGTGTTTCACAAAAGGTTCCCTGAGAATTAGACTGTTCTGTAACTTCCCCAAAAAGGTGGCAAATATTAATAGCACTAGAGCTGGCAGGAGGGGAAACTGAGAGCCAAGCAACAGCATGTGTTTAGCACGAAGACCGGGCCTCCGTAGACAGCTCCTGGACTTCAGAGGAGGAGGCTTGGGCAGTCTCACGACCCTCTGCTGGGTGTTAGCTTCCCGTGAAGTGGAACGGTGCCACAGGTCCCACTGGGGCACATCGCCCCAACACCGGACACCTGCCACTCCTGGAAATACGCCATTCCTTTAAGAATGGGAACAACGACCTAAAACTAACTAAATGCTTAATTTGCTTCAATCCTTACAAAATAGTTTTTCTTACAGCCAAAAGAGGTGTCTGCTGGCTCCTTTACTGACTTGGGGCAAAGAGACTGTGACTTCAGTGGAGTAAATACCGCCACTCTTCCCAAATTCCAGCGTCTCTGTGTCTGTCTGTGCCTCGTCTTGAAAACTGCTGCTTTCATTCAGAGGATGTTTTTATCCTATGTGTGCTAACCGTATATAAATTCATAGGCAAATCTAGCAAAGAAATAGCTGTTAGTTTTTTAAACTAAGTATGACATACTAATATAGGTTGAAGAATTAAAGTTTGCCAAAGGAGCAAATTGGTTTTAGCAGCAGAAGTGGCGGTGCTGCATATCTGAATGTCTTCAGGCCTGGTGCATGGAATGATTCAGCGCTGTCCAGAAAGCCCTGAGCCCGTCTGGAAGAAACCAACAGGGAAGACACTAAAATTCTGTAGTTGACAAGAACATGAGCCGGAGCCCCAGCGCCTGGGTTGAGAGGCTCTGTGGTTTTCTGGCTGTCCCAACCTGCTGCACAAAATTCCCCTCATTATCAGCAGTCAAAATAGATCGTGTTGCTTCTAACAGCCTTTCTTCAGGTTCCAGCAGGGAAGAAAACACTTCAAAATTTCATAGAAATCTATCTCCTCAGAAATAAAGCCCCCAGAATTGATTTCAGCAGGGTCCTGTTCAGTGCTCTGCCGCTAACATTGTCATTTTTAATGTTGCTCACCGCGTGCTGCTAATACTACCTTCCTGCGTTCGCACGGTATCCGCCTGTCATCGCCATGCTCTGTACTGAGAAGAAAACTTGTGACCCGTTGCTTCTTCTGGGAAGCAAGACCCTGAAAGCACTCTAATAGAGTCGAGCTCCAGTTCCATCATTCTTTTCTCTCATTTCCTACACAGTTGTTTGTTTTTGTTTTTTTGGCCCTGGGGGAGGGGCATACTGGGTACTACTGAGCCCTTGAGCGTTCTACCACTGAAGTGTCTGTCTGCCCCTTTTACGCTTTTATCTTGAGACAAGGTTTCACTAAGTTGCCTAGACTGGCCGTGAACTTCCAGTCCTCCTGCCTCACCCTCTGGAGTGCTGTGATCACAGGCAGGTACCACCACACCCACCCATTTTCGCTGTGTTTGATCATAGCATTGAAAAGACATGTAAAAGTATGTTTACTTTCTTTATAAAAAAAACAAAAGTGTCATCCTAATTGTGGACACCTTAATGGTCTAATATTGATAAGATAGTTCACATTTTTAAAAAGTGATTCACTTCTAATGTAATTTAATCAATAGTTTAACTCACTTTGGGCAGGAGATGATTTAAAAACAATATAAATTTTTCACTTTTCGGGAAGAGCAAGGCATTTGTGACTTTAGGAACAATCTGGGTTAACCATTAAAACTTACTGCCACCACAAAAGGTCACCTTGAAGACATGTTATATATTTTATGTGAATTTGCTTATGTATTCTAGGCCTGACAGTCCAATTTACTTTATTGTAAAGTGTTTCATCACATGGAAGTTGAAGCCTTATTCCACAAATAGACTGGATTTTCTTGGATTTCAAGTTTGTCCCCTGTAAACATTAACAAACCATTCATTCTCTGCATCTCTATGTTCCATGGAATTAAGAACATTGATAATTTACCCAAATTTCTTAAAGAGACCATGGATATTTAAAATATACCTTAAAATCATTTAAAAGGTTAGTGTTGTATTTATTGCATACCCAAATACAAAGCACTGATTATATTATATCAGAAGTAAATTATAAGAAGAAAAGGTATATTAAATTGACCTATTTTATTCCACTAAGAAGAAGAAATGAGGGCTAAAGATTTAGTTCAGTGGTTTCAGCTCCTGCCTCGCAAGCGCAAGGTCCTGAGTTCCTTTCCTGGTAACCACATACAACAATGCCAGGCGTGGTGACTCACGCCCACCACCAATCAGTACCACATACCCCAGTGCCAGATGTGGTGGTTCACACCCGTCATCCCAGCACTCGGGAGGCAGAGGCAGGAGGATTGCTGAGTTCGAGGCTTGCCTGGGCTACATAGTGAGCTCAGGGCCAGCCTGAACTACAAGAAGAGATGCTATCTCAAAAAAGAAAAAAGAAGAAGTAGAAGAAATGAAATCTTGTAAGCATATTTTCTGTAGTCAGTCATTCATAGTCCCCACCATTAACTCAAAGAACAGCAACGAGTTGATTCCTATTGATATGTTCAAACCAATGTCATTATTAGTTCCTTCTCAGTATCGTATTTTTATTTTTAATTTAATTTGTGTTGCATGAACATTGTTTCCATTGTTTAACGAATCCCTTAGATGTAAATGCCAGCATTTCGCAATGTGCAGAAGCAAAGGTACAAACTATGGAATATTTACACAAACAGTAACAAATGTACATTTTGGTTAAGTTTCTTTTAAGCACACAACGATTTCTCACTTGCATCATGTTACATGTAGCCCTAGAGGACCAGCACAGAAAGATGAAGTATAAAACCCTTGAGTTAGTTTTACAAGCCGATAATGAGACATGTTCAGAGCTCTTCAGTGACAGAGCCTGGCTTAGGTAGTACAGAGGAGAAGGTTGGCCATGTCCACATCACTGAGCGCAGGTAGTTTGTATTTTCTGCATGACATTTGTGTTAGCTTTCCATTATGGTAATAAAATACTTGAAATAACCAACATAAAGAGAGGAAAAGCCTCTTTAATAAGTAGTGCTGGGAAAACTGGGTGTCCACAAGCTGAAGACTGAATCTAGACCCATATCATTCACCATATACTGAACTAAAATCAAAATGGATCAAAGAACTAAATGTTAAACACTAGCTCTGCTGAAAGATAAAATAGGTAAAACTCTTAGAGACATAAGCAGAACCACAATTGTAAAGAAAGCCCATTGTGTAAGAAATAACACCAAGAGCTGACAAATGGGATCATGTCAAAGATTCTGCACAGCAAAGGAAACAATTGACAGAGTGAAGAGATGAGCTACAGAATAGCACATTTTTGCCAGCAAGTCCTTAGGTAAAGGACTCATGTCTAGAATACATAAACAACTCTAAATACTAGACCACTTCCCAAAAGTAAAAGAACTAGTCAAAAATGACCAACTTAAGTGAGAAGATATTTCTCAGAAGAAGTTCAAATAACTAATGAATACATGAAAAAATGTTGAACAGCATTGGCCCTTAGAAAATGGAAATTAAGACAATACTGAGATTCCATGTTACTCTACAAGGAATGGCTATTATCAAGCAATCAAAAAAATCATGAATGCTAGAGAAGGTATGAGGGCAAAGAGCCCTTCTACATTGTTGGTGAGAGTATAAACTAGTACAACCACTAGGGGAGCCTGGATGAAGATTCCTCCGAAAACTAAAACTAGAAATTCCATTTGGCATGGCCATTCTGCTTCTAAATGCCTTCCCAAAAGAGTTAAAGGCATCAAACTAATACAATAATCTATGCATATCCATGTTTATGACAGCACAACTGATAACTGATAAATCTTGGGAGTACCCTATATGTCCACCAGCAGATGAATGGGTAAAGAAAATGTGATACTTATAGTAGAGTACTACTTGACCATCAAAAAGGATAAATTTAAGTTGTTTAAGAGTAAATGGATGTTCCTTGAATGTTCCTTAATGTTAAGGGAAGTAAGCCAGACACATAAGCTTAAATATTGCATGGAATATGCTTCTCTTCTATGAAAATCTCAAATTATAAATCAAGAGTACAATAAAAGATAAAGGAAATGGAGGGATAGATCTTTTATAAATGGGAAGGGTGGCAAGAGATGGATCTACCACCTTACCATAGTGCCAAGATGAAGGCCTGGCCCCTCATCCATGGCCTTTCCAGGACAAGCTAGGTCCAAACCACAGCAGCATTTATCTCTGATCTTTGGTTAAAAGTACCCTGTGAGGCACCAGATGGAACTGGAAAAAAACCACGCATGCAGGAATCATAAAGATGATGGTAGTGAGAGGGGAAAGGAGAAGCAAAATCAGGAATATTTCAGGGTAGGCTCGGTCCAGTTCTTTTGGAATTCTAAATTGGAGCACTGGGGATCCTATTCAAGAGATGGAATCAATATTAAGGATTTTTTTCCACATCAGAGTGCAAAAATAGGCTCCATAGGTCTATGATAGAACTTTGGTAAAAAGAGTAATTAGGTAATTAGGAGGTGTAAAGTCTACTACTTCTTAAAAGTTTTTAAATCTGTGAAATGCAAGACTCTTTGTATGCATCATGTCCAGTCTTTCTTTATCTGGGCTGATTCCTAATAAAGAAAAAAAATACCCATTAGAATTGTCTAAGGACCACCTTGTAGTTAGGCTATTTTGTGTATATATATATGTACTTAATCTTTCTCAACTCTTCCTGACTTTGAAAAAAAATAATGTGATACAAAGCAGAGGTGATCTCAGAGGGCTTAAAGGTCAGGGACTCTTGTGTCTATGACACTCTAATGTCGAGAGTCAAGGAAGACATCAGCACCAAGTAAATAGCACAATTAATTATTTCCCATTTCAACCACCTACCTAGAGGTTCTAGTTCTAGGCATTATTATAAATGCTACACATGTTTACTTTAATGAATTCAAGTTGGAATTTACTGTTTATATAAATTAATAATTTGTGTGCCTGGTTTCCAAAGTATACATATTGGTGTAAGACAGTAACTACACACACATGAACTTTTCCTGTTCCTGGGAAATAAGAGTGTCAATTTCTTTGCTAATGTTATTTGTTTTACCTTGATTTACTCAAAAAAAAAAGGAAGTGTGGTTAGGCAGAAAATTCTCGAATTATTTTGCTCCTAAATCAAACAGGGCGCTGACATCACTCTTATACCCCTGGACGGTGGCCCCGCCCATCCAGGTGTGGCGTCACCCTTGCTAGCCTTGGAATGTGGCCTCCTGGGTATCACCCCTGACTCCTCCCTTGATCAGAGATCAGATCTATTAGCTGTAACTGCGCCACCCCATCCATCCATCAGGTCTGTCAGGAAGTGCAGCAACCCAGATGTTACAATGTCCTTCACTTCTAATTTCCCAGCTATGGTCTGGCAATCAATAATTATATATTTCCACAGACTCTCTGTGTGTGTGTGTGTGTGTGTGTGTAATAAAGCAAACTCAATAAGATTCAGTAAATCGCCTTGAAGAAAATCATGATATAAGGGACCTCCTTGGGAAAAAAAAAACTTACTATTTTAATTCTAATAGTAAATAGAGTTGAACTCATTCTTCAGGGGCTCAACAATGTAAAATGCACAGCCTTATGTAAGAACAAGAATGTAGAAAGGGCAACCTGCAGGTGTTATTTGCAGATAGAAAATAGACACATAACATCATTTCAATTTGAGTATGTACTCGTTTTAATTACAGTGGTCTCGTGTTTGCAGAGTCCCCACCACTCCCTAATCTCCTACATCCAACTTGTATCAAACACTCATCTTGAAAAGCAAATTAAAATCTTCTGTTTTGTTTCATGTTTCTGCTTTAACTGTATGGTTTCCCACATGGTCACAGTGGACACGCAGCCGACAGCTTCTCCCCTAGTTTTCTCTCTGCTACCCAGTTCCCTCCCCAGAAACAGATATTTTAAAAATTGGCATAAATGAACAAAAGGATAGTACCCCATATCAATTCCTATAAAATTATAAAATTTTCTTGTTTGGGGGGTCACTGAGGCTCAAACTCAGGGGTGCCCTCCCACTAAACCCCATCGCCAGCTGTTTTCACCTTTTATTTTGAGACAGAGTCCCAGGAGTTGCCCGCCCAGGCCTCAGACTAGCCATTCTCCTGTGCCAGCCTCTTCAGTGGCTGGAATTAGCCATGTACCACCTCGATGCCTGGTGTTGTTTTTGTTCTTTTATTTTGTTTTTAAATAATTGCCCAGTGTTCGTTTTAAGATTGTCACATACTTTGTCTGTTTAGGTTACTTTCAAGGTTCTGCTGTGAAACTTTTCCTCCACTGAGTACCTGACACACGTCCCTTCAAACATATATGAGAAGTTGATTATTTTAAAATGCCAAGCTCGCTGTCTTGATACTATTTATGCACAGTCTGTCCTTTCTCTTCTATTAAGTGCTTTTTATCATGCAGCCAATATATTTTTTGTCAAACACTCTCTGCTTTGTCTATCACCCTGCCCATAATACCCTGTAAATACATTGCTAGAGCTGTTTGGAAGGACGCCTGTTTGCTTCCATTCTGACTTCCGTTTCTCAGGAGGAGGCGCTTCAGCAGAGTCAGAGGCGTGAAGGCAACAGGCGTCCTGTTCCGTTTGGACGGAGGCTTGAGTAGCAGGGCAGAGACCAAGAGGGACGGACTGAGGCCAGGGCAGGTCAGGGTGGGTGTTTAGTTATTGGCGCCATTGTAAGAGAGAATTATCTAACTGGTGTGTTCCGAAAGTTCGCCTACCCCAAACTGTACACTGGGGCATCCTTTTTGTGCTGAAATGCATGGGTATTGCTGGAACAGAGAATTTCAGGGGACCTAGTCCGAGACATTAAGAAAGATGAAATAGTTTGGTTTGAAGATTTCATCCAGTGAGACTAGCTGACATCTTTCACTGTGAGAGTTAAGCAGGGAGATTACAATCAAAGAACAACATACATTTTTTTTTTTTTGGTCTTCTTTTCTCCCTGGCATTTAGGGTCTTTTTTATAAAAAGTTATTCGATTTCTATTTCAGAAAGAAACTAGTATTTCCTCAGACCTTGGTTGATTGTAATAGGATTAAAACTCTTCAAAGGAGACATGCATGTTTGCTTCTAGCTTCTTATTAGGGATTTCTTACAACTCTACAGGGTGTATGGTCTTTTGAAAAGTTCAGGTCCCACCCCACCTGACTGATGTGCTGCTTCCAGAAATACTTTCTTTTGAATGTGTTCCCTCTGAAAAAAAGTCAGAGTCTTATCATTTTATTTCATGGAAACTATATTTGATCCAGAATGGGAAAATAAACTATGCCTTTTGTGTAGGCAGTCCACACAGACAGGATCTGGTTTTCTTTCCTAGAATCTGAGCACAGACAAATATCGGTTATTACTGTAATTATTTTCTGTGGTCTCGAAATCGAGGTTTTAAAGTCCTGCTTGCTCCTGATCCCTGGAGAATTCCCAGCCTCAGCTGGGGGCGGGCGGAGGACACAGAGGTAGGAATTCTAAGTGTCAGAGAGTAGCAAGGAAGTGGGTTAAAGGGTGAGAGGACTTTCGAGGCGGTGTCCTAGTAGGAGCTGCCGAAAGGACGCGTTCCTGAGTGGTCTTGGCTGTCAGGGTGGGGGTGGGGCGGTGAGGATGGCGATGGTACTTAGCGTTTTCCAGTCCTCCGGGTGTATCAGACACTGTGGCTCACAGTATTGCCTCTCACAGCCTTCCCAGCGTTTCCGTTCTGCATATAAGGGACACAGGGATGGGTTAGCTACTCTTTTCGTCTCGTCCCCTCTTCCTGCCTGCTTGCCTCCCGCTGTTCCCTTCTTCCTGTCACCTTCCTCCCTTCTTTTTGTCCCTTTTCTCTGCTTTCTATCCTGTTCATTTATTCAATTCTTTTTCTAGTCTAACGTCTTCGCTGTATGCAAGAAATACAACGTTGACTGACACGCTTAGTATGTACAGTAGACCTGACAGATCACAGCGGTCTTCAAGCTTCTTTGCTTCCGTAATGAAAGCCTTCCCTTGTTTGCTTTCGGTTTCTCTCCATCCCACCCCACCTCTCTTGGGGAGGGAGTTTCCCAGAATGCACCTCTCTTGGGGAGGGAGTTTCCCAGAATGCACCTCTCTTGGGGAGGGAGTTTCCCAGAATGCACCTCTCTTGGGGAGGGAGTTTTCCAGAATGCACTTCTTGCTTCTTTGCTCTTCTCTGGCCAGAGAAGTTCCAAATGCCGATGGTGAAAGGTGAACCTTTAAACTGGCTCCCTCTGGCTTCATTTCTCTAACTTCCAACTTGGAATTTCAGAAGCATCTTCAACTTACAAAGTCTATTCTTAAATGCTTCTACTTTTTTCTGTGTAGCTCACTGATTTTTGTCTTTTCTGTCACAAGCAAGTAGATGCGCTGGTGCTGCAGAGCCTCCGTGCCGTCTCTGCTGCCTGCCGCCTGGGCACAGCCTCCTCCTCCATTCAGCCAAGGCCTCGGGTGTCTCTGGGTGCAGCTCCTTCCTTCTGAGCAAACACAAAGGCCTCTGGGTAAATTACACCCAGACCAACCCTGACTGCTTCAAGGATCAACATGGGCCTCGGATGGTATTTTTTATAAGATGCTGCTTTTTATAAGATGCTATTCTACACTTCAAGGATCACATTTCTGGTTTTAAATCCCCCTGTTTCTCACTTTTAGAATCCTCATAGAAAGTTATAACCACCATCCTTTCTGCTTTCTGAACAATGCCAGAATATACAGCACATTCACATTCTCTTTGAGATCCTGCCGGCAGATCACTGAAGTCTGAGCCCCAGAAACCTTGGGCCTGGCCAGGCAGGAGGCTGTGCCTCCTCCTCCCTATGTGCAGGACTCGGGGCATGTCTTCCTGCTCCAGCTTTGCAGCTTTATGCAAATACTCAAGAAAGATTTTTATTCTGCCTCTGGGGGAAATATTAATCACTCATTTAATATGCAAATACATAAGTGTTTACTTATATTGTAGGAAAAGGTTTGTATCAAAAACACATCTATTCATTTGCCTTCACTAGATCATACATTAAAGTCAGAGGCACTTTCTTCAGATTCAGTAGAGAACGCTCTGCTCTCAGCAGTGCTCTGACAGTTCTCCTGCGTGTAACGGCGCCTTGTCAGCCTTCGACTGGCCCGAGGTTTTCCTTCTCTCTCACTGTTGCCTCTGGCACCGCATTTTAAAGTCCTGTTCCCAGGTTCCTCTGAAGCAAGAGAACATTTCAAAGCAGTGATATATTTAAGACTGTCTCTGTTTCTATTCCTTATCTTGCTCTTTCCTTTCAGTCCTAAATTTGTCTCTTGCCACCTTAACTGGTAGTTTTGTAACTTGAGTTTTTAAAGTGGGATTTTGTTGGATAAATGTGGCCTGATTCTCAAATTTATGCCAAAGGACAAGGAGGAGGAATCAGGAGGAATGTGGCAGAGGAGAGGAAGAGTCTGTCACTGCCAGTGCTGCACACAGGGTGACAGTGTGGTCTGATCAAGTAAAATTCTTAAAAGTTGAATCTGCTTTATCTTCTTTATCCACTCTCCAGTTGAAGATGTGGATTTTTATAAAATGGAGTACTACTTTGCCATAAAGAATGACAAGATTGATTCATTTTTGTGCAAATGGATACACCTGGAGGACACGCGAATGAGTGAAATCAATAGATCACAGATAGGCAAATACCAGATCTTCTTGTTGATATGAGCACCTGTAGATGCAAATGAGCTCTAGAAAGTATGATGGTCTTTGTAGAATGGGAAATTTCCAAGGGAAATTTGGTGTCAGGTGTAATGAGGGGAAGGAATAAATATGATTCTGAAAGAAACTAAAAGAGCATGTATATAGGGGGTCGGAGGTGTGGGTGGGTGGGGATATGGGTAAAAATGAGAATTGACTTGTGTCACATATTGGTACAAGTCCCCCAATGTTACGTGTGATTGTGAGATGTATGTAAATTGTACCAATAAAGAATTCAATTTTTAAAAAAAGTTGAATCTGGGGCCAGAGGATTAGCTCAGTGATTCCAGCGCCTGCCTCGCAAGCGCAAGGTCCTGAGTTCGATCCCCGGTGACCACATATAATGCTGGGCGTGGAGGCACGCCCACCAACAATCAACACCGCATACCACAATGCCGGACGTGGTGGCTCACGCCTGTAATCCCAGCACTCGGGAGGCAGAGACGGGAGGATTGCTGAGTTCGCGGCGGCTTGCCTGGGCAC